>JACXGK010001610.1:0-66412 GCA_016801125.1 Novumbra hubbsi | reverse complement strand
CTTCGTTTGAACTGACACTGAGCCAAGGGAAACGGGGAACTAAGTAAGGCCAGTGATCAGTGTGATGAGGGACAGGTGTGCGCAGGTGGCCAGGTGTTTGGTGACTGTGTGATTCGTGACAGGGAGGAGCACATCGCTCACAGGCCACCAGAGGTAGCCAACGGGCCAGCAACAGTCAGGTAGGGTGGAACCCTGACAGCAACCACTGTGCAATTCCAAACCAGAGCTCTCGATCCACTCTGTCTACAGTGTCCTGGAGGGACGTTCACCCCGAGTCTCCGCTCCACGAAGGAGTTTTCAGATGAAGCGGTGAACTTTGTGAGGGCACACCCCCTCATGTACCACCCTGTCTATCCCATAAATAAGCGCCCCCTGGTGGTCCGAACGGGGGTGGACTACCGCTTCACCTCCGTGGTATTAGACCTGGTGGATGCTGTGGACGGGAGGTATGAGGTGCTTTTCCTGGGCACAGGTAGGTCACCATTCCTGTGGTCTTGTTTTACCAGAGGGGGACAGTATGGGGCTATGCAATAAGTCCGGATCAGTTTGTGTCTCTGAATAGAAATGCTGATTTAAGATTTCAAGAGAGTTTTACATTTTAGATTAATCAGAATACATTGACAGCAGGGGATCTGTTTCTACTCCGATCTGTATTTGTAATCTGAGATGCTTCATACGATGATCTCCTGGATGCATAAGGCTCAAATCGCTTGTACGGCTGTGTAACTGGATAAAGCATGCACTGATCATTGAAATCCTAATTTGTTCATCAAATCATGGTCACAAACCTTAAGATAACGGTGAAAGGTTTTCTTCCAGCACTTTTTTTTTCTAGGTTATTTAGGCTATGGTGTTACACTGTGAACAGTACTCCCTTTTTATTGTAGACCGGGGAACAGTCCAAAAGGTTATTGTTCTTCCTAAAGACACCAGCACAACCGAAGAGCTCACGTTAGAGGAAGTAGAGGTTTTTAGGGTAAGGACAATAATTTTACTATTTCATGTAAAACACTAGTATAAATGTGGTTTTTATATTTAGTATGACATTTCTTTGGACTAATTTGTATTTAAATAAACTTGGTCAGATTTGCTCTCTACACAATCAAATGCCTGGTTCTGATTTTGCAGAAGCTGAGGTATATGATATTAAACAGTCCTTTCACAATGAAAATAGAGTGTGTATTTGTTTTATAAAACCTGTCTGATCGGTGCTTAAGAATTTCACTGCTCAGAATAGCAATGTTATTTTGTGCTTTTGACAATAAAGACTTCGACTTGACTAGTCCAAGGGTTTTGGATTCTTTTTTATAATCCACCTCGAGTGAGATAGCTCTGTAGGAAGAGCACTCTAACTCGGAATCCATCCATCCATCTATCCATGTTTCTCCTGACTTCTCCAGTGTGTGCTTTTTGTTTTTGCAGACTCCTGTTCCTATTAAGTCTATGAAGATATCATCAAAAAGGGTATTCTTGATCAATGATAACTACTTCATCTTTAAAAACCATTGTTGTGTTTTTTTCGTGTTGCTGATGTTGTTGGATTTCTTCTGATGGTTCTTCCTCTCCCCCATTGACCCACAGCAACAGCTGTATGTGTCGTCAGAGAGGGGGCTTACCCAGGTGTCCCTGCACAGGTGTGGCATCTACGGAAAGGCCTGCTCAGACTGCTGTCTCGCCAGAGACCCATACTGTGCCTGGGACGGGGAGACGTGTGTTGCCTTCAGCCGTTCTACCAAAAGGTCAGTCGCCTTGGGACCAAACCATTAGTATAGCTATCTAACATAGAATAACACGTGTTGAGGTTCTTTTAATGAATATAGTCTAATATACTGTTTACAGGCGGAGCAGAAGACAAGATATAAAGCATGGAGACCCCTTGCGGCAATGCAGAGGATTTAACGCAAAAGGTATGTTAATACAGCCAATGCAATATACAGTATTTTCCTTAAATATATTTTAAATGCAATCTTGCTACAATCAACCGTATGTGTCTTTTAGCAAGCTATTTATCGGACACACCAGTGCAATGTAAGCGATGTCAGGGAGGCACTATATTGATCATATATTTAACAGGCTTACTTGTTCTCTCAGTTCCCTTGTGACCACATTTTCAAATCAGATGACTCCTTCAGTATGAAACCTTTCAATTGGTCCCCCTATAGGCAGATCTTTACAAATCAGATTACTCTTTCACTATGAACCCTTTTAATTGGTCCCCTTATAGGCTGATCTTTACAAATCAGATTACTGCTTCAGGATGAAGCCTTTCAATTGGTCCCCTAATAGGCAGATCTTTACAAATCAGATGACTCCTTTGGTATAATACCTTTCATTTGGTCCCCTTATAGGCAGATCTTTACAAATCAGATGGCTCCTTCGATATGAAAGCTTTCAATTGATCCCCTTATAGGCAGATCTTTACAAATCCTAATGTATTTGATTCCCAGTGGAGAAGCGTCTCAGTGAGACTGTCCAATTTGGGGTGGAAGGGAGCAGCGCGTTCCTAGAGTGCCAACCTAGATCTCCACAAGCAACCGTCAAATGGCTCTACCAGAAACCAGACGGCAGGAGAAAAGGGGTGAGACAAGGCCTCACATTTAGTCCAAAAGGCTTTTGTACGATATCTGTAGACACTGATGCTCCTTCGTCTCCCTCCATCAGCTGAGCCGAGACGGAGAGGTGCTGAATACAGGTCACGGCATCCTGCTGAAATCCCTAACCCATGATGACGCTGGAGTGTACCACTGCCTGGCCACGGAAAACAACTTCAAGCTCACCGTGGCCCGTGTGGCCCTCCACATCCTGGACCGGGAGATCGTGGAGGCCCTCGCCTCCCCGGATGGACTCCCGGAGGACCAGAACCCCCATCATCGCCGCGAACTGCACCCTCATCACCACCCTCCACCACCCCCGCCCCAGGCCTTGCCGTCGCAGATCTCCTCCCAGCCCGAGATCCGCCTCATCAACCAGTACTGTCAGTCCTACTGGCAACAGCTGAACCCCGACATGTCCCCCAAACGCACCAGCAGGAGGCACGCCAGCAGCCAGCCGGAGTCGTCCTCAGGGAAGCCAATCACCTCCTAGACCCGTTCTCTCTCCCTCTCCATTGGTGCCCAGGCCAAGTTCCGGTAATAGACGGACTCATATTGTGATATTGCTGATTTAGTTTTTAGTCCTAATTCACTTGTAGAAATATTTGTTTCATTAAAACATCCTATTTTTTTTGTCACACAAATGGTCTAGTAAAACTAATCATATGCCATTTAGTAGAGACTTTTATCCAAACTGACTCACATTCATGTGTACTTACATTTTGATGTGTAGGTGGCCCCAGGAATTTAACCCAATTCTGACCTGATTATCACCTATTTTCTTTCATAAAGCGTCTCATAGGAACTGCAGAATTAACGTCTATATGAGTTGTCAGGCAACAAATGAGCTGCCCTATTCAGTCCAAATTATGAGTTGGTAACTAGAAACTTAATAGAATGCTTGATCTCACAAGACATGGTAATCAATTGGACCACTAGTAAGTACTGTATTTCTCTTTGTGTCAGCAAACTCTGTTTTCTTCCAACATTTCAAAAGATTCTAAAATAACAATTAGGTTATATATTGTAACAGATTTGCAAGGTTCTCATAGTTTCTATATTGATGTGTTACAGAAAATGCTGTATGATTAGATAATACTGCGTAATTTGACCAAATGTTTTTTGTTCGTAGGAAGAAAAATACTTTTCACTCAACTTTTTATTATTTAAAATCTTTATGCAACTGTATTATTTTTTTTTTACCCAATATTATTGTTTAACTTACTAGGTACAAAACTATTAGCATAATCATAAAAGCCATTAAGTTTAACTTTAGAGTAAATTGCTTTGACCTTGTGTCTCTTCCTGCTCAGCACTTCAACAGTGTTCGGCAAAATATTTTGGACCAAACAGTTCCATCTCAAGATTATATAGGAATTTAAATATAACATTTATATAAAAGCATGTTTTGGTTATAATGACTTTAAAAAAGTATATTATTAGCTTTGAGGGATACACAGTAAAGGGGTTTGCCATGGTTTTGCTTTAAATTACATACTACCTCTTCTATGGGAGCTACATTACTTGTTGCCTGACACCAAATATCACAACCATCACACATCATCAGGCCTGGAAGGCTGTTAAAAATTTGGCACCATAGTACGCTGCTCAGAAAAAAAAATAAACATGCAATCATCACAGTATAACACCAAGTCAGTTAAACTTTAGGGATATCAATCAGTCTAGTAAGGAAACATTATTATAAGCAGATACTTTATTCATTGGCCAATTTCTTAATTTGTCAAATATTTCGTTGAACAGGCCTTTAATCCTTATCAGAGAAACCACTCTGATATTTACAAAGTCCCAATGTTTTTGCATCAGATGGTAACTGAAAGTGCCCTCAATCTGTCCAGTTAGGAAGCATAAGCGAGGATGAATCAATGATGCCTGTTTTGGTGCAAATTAAAGTGACAACAGGTGCACTGGAGAGAAAACAGCAAGACAACCCCCAAAAAGTGAATGGTTTTGCAGGTGGTGGCTACAGACAATTGCTCTCTATTGCCCTTGTAACTACTGATAGATTGAGGTAGTAGCATTCGCCAGAGAACACCAGAATTGGCAGGTACACCATTGGCTGTGGACCTTCACAGATGAGAGCAGGTTCACACTGACCACATGTGACAGACATAAAAAAGTCTGGAGACACCGTGGTGAACGTTATGTTGCCTGCAACATCATCCAGCATGACCAGTTTGGCGTGGGTCAGTAATGGTCTAGGGAGGCATATCCTTGGATGGTAGCACAGACCACCGTTCTAGCCAATGGTACCCTGACTGCTGTTCCTAAGACCTTCCGCTGGTGCAGTTGGCCCTGGGTTCCTCCTGGTGCAAGAGTGTGGCCAGAGTGTGTAGGCAGTTCCTGGATGACGAAGGCATTGATGCCATTGACTGCCCCTCATGTTCCCCAGACCTGAATCTAATTGAGAACCTTTGGGACATTATGTATCGGTGCATCCGATGCCACCAAATAGCGCCACATACTGTCCAGGAGCTCACTGATACCCTGATCCAGGTCTAGGAGATCCTCCAGGACACCATCAGCTGTCTCATCAGGATCAGGCCCAGGCATTGTCAGGTGTGCGCACAGGCACGTGGCGGCCATACACACTACTGAGTCACATTATGAGTTGCGTGATGACATTCACAATAGTTGGAACAGCCTGTTATTTCAATTGTTTGCTTTGATTTTCAGTATGAGTTTTAATCCAGCCCTGTATTGGTTGTTGATTTTGGTTTCCGTTGACATTTGTTGCGTCATTTTGTTCTCATCTAATTAATATATTTCCATTATCGAAAGTCGATGTGTAATTTAAGTGTTCCCTTTATTTCTTTGAGCAGTGTATTTGTTTTCCTCTAGGAGTGAGACTGAATTAGTAAGCTCACTATCAAACACTTTGTTCTATTAAAGGTGATAGGTAATGATCTACCTAGAAAACATAAATTAATAAGGATAACTTTTAGTTTTTTACTACAGGGCATTTTCTTACCGTATATTGCATAGAATACTATCAAAATAAAGGAAAGAATCAAGATGAAGGAAACAATGGCTGGATGGTTATATTACGAGATGAGAAATGAAAATAGTCATACTGGCATACTGTTTTAATTATCGCCATATATGTGGTGAATAAACATATAAATATGCAGATAATGAGATGGTCTAGCTAGTTAGCTTGCAGTGAATTCAATGTGACTGGAGGTTGCCATTCAGACTCCTATATAGCGCAAGTGTTGCTTACTGCTAGCTTGACAAGATCCCTGTAAACAATCCTGACCAAACTTTTAAAAATATTTTTCACAATCACTAATTTACCAATTGCAGCATTATAACATTGACTTTAAACAACATAATTCCCAAGCATTCCAAAAGAGTATGTTGAGCAGTTTGCATGATTATCAAAGTGTTATTATAGCAAGGACACAAAATCTACTCTGACCACAATATGGATGCAGATCACATTATGATCTATTTAGCTGTAGTAAAAAAGATTCTAAACTACAGAGATACCTTTACTTGTCACCTTTAATAATGTTTGCCTGATTCAAAATGTGTGGTAATCCCCTACACCTTTTGTCATGTACTTTTGTTGGAGACCACAGTGCATATGATATGAATAATGTAAATTGCCTTTAGAGATCGCAGAGATCTATGTTAGGTTTTGACTTTGTTATTAATTCACAATTTCTTGTCACACCATGAAAAATATTTATTTTGAGAATGTACATATAAGTTTAGCCTTTCGGTGGTGACGGAGTGAAGACGGAACTGGACTGGGAAGAGGATATTATGATTTCTATGTTTTGTTGATGGACCAGTATTCACAAGAAACAGGCTCTAAGTATAAAGAAATTAATATTTTTCCTTAAAGAAAAAGATTCTAATGGATGAACTGGACAGGAAGCCATCATACTGCTGAACGTTGGCTCTGCTTTGAAGACAAATAATCCTCCAATGAGAATGTTTTCAATTTAAATTATATTGAATTATATACACATTCTTTTGGGAGTTACATGGTGTTTTAGCTATCGAGTGAGGCATCTGGAGTATCTACCTCTTTCATTTCTTGAACAACAAAATGTCTCCAATAGAAAAAACATAAAACACTCTTTAACTTTTTTTTCTGATTCACAAGTGACATGGGTAAATTACATTGTTTTGAAGTTAATAACAAGCAACATACAAAACTTTATCACACAGTAAATAATATCCAGTTTCTACAAACACCCATTAGTGGAGAGATTGCCCAAGGATAAATTGCTCCTGTTATCCTTAGCACACTTTCAAGACTATCATAAACCATACGACTACCATAAGTCAATTAGCTTGCTATAATGTTTTTCTCTTGTCGAACAGTGCCACCTAGTGGAGCCTACTACATGTGCCAAATTCCAAGACTAAAGTCAAACAGATCTAGAAACACAAATACATGCCCATTAAAGCACCACTGTGTGGTCATTCTGAATGTGTTTGCGTAATGTTGAGTATTGAAAGTACTAGACATGTAGAAGTTTGATTTAGTGCTCTATTGTACGTGTACGCATTAGAGAATGCACAATATATATGTTCAATTATTTTTCATATTACCAACATAATCTGAACAACATACTGTTTTTCAGGGCTGCTCAATCCTGTTCCTGGAGATCTACCATCTGGTAGGTTTTCTCTCCAACCTCAGTTGAGACTACCCTGACTTGGCTTTTCATCCAGCTCATTATTAAAATCAGGTGTGCAAAAGTAAAGCTGGATAAAAAAACCTACAGGGTGGAAGTTCTCTAGGAACAGGATTGAGCATTTATGCTGTTATTGTATATGTTGTTTACCATGAATGCAGTCTCCATTGACATAGGAACATTGCCTTTAAATGGGTGTCCAAACTTTTGACTGGTAGGGTACATTTCCTAGACCACAAAGATTTTAATGTTCATTTATCCATGTTGTTTTAGATATTAGCCTGGAAAACTTGTTGATAAATTGGTGTGTGCTGTACAGTGTCATCCATAGTTAGAACATTGAAGCAGTTTTTATTATTTTGTCTCTTTGCTCTAAATGTTTTAATTTGGAATTCATTACTCGTATGAGGGTAAAGTATATATTCTCAGCTTTATGTAAATATTGGTTGAAGCATTTAATGGTTTAATAAGTATTTCAAAGCACCAAATGTTTTGAGGGCAGATTCAAATGTCAAAAATAAGCACTTCGATTCAGTATTTGATTGCGTATATCGTGCATGCAATAACTGCCTGTCTTTTGTGACCTATTGACCTCACTAGTTGCTGATATCTTCCCTTGGGATGTTCGGCCATGTCTGTTGAGCTACAGTTGTTTGTATTTAGGGTGTTTATGCTCTTTTTTAGGACATGAAAGGCATATTCAATTGTATTTTAATGTGCAAATTGGACAATAATTGTATTTTATTAATTATGGTAAGCTTTCCTTGATCATCTTAGACATGGCAGTGTGCTGTTTATGAGCGCGTCAATGCATTCCTTTTTGATGATTGTCCCAACTCTTGTTTATTATAATTATAAACTTATCAAACAATACTTCAATCAAAATCATATTATCGAAGAATAATTCCTGTGTCAAAAGCATTTGTCATGGCAGACTTGCAACCTTTTAGTATGTTTTCCACATACCATTAGTCAACCAATCTCAGAAGGAAAACTGTGTATTTAGCATTTTTCTGCTTGGCCGTTCTTTGGGAATGTTTGGCATTCCCTAGTTTTATGTTTTCTCTTTGTACTCGTAGATGTGCTTGTGTTAGCATAAACAGATATGGTTGTAATAAATATTTTATTATGAAATGTTTAAGCTTTCCTGAAGCACACAAAATGCAAGCGAACACGTGCACACACACAAGCGAACACGTGCACACACGCAAGCGAACACGTGCACACACGCAAGCTCAAACCTGCATATTAAAATGTCTTAGACATCTGAGGGGTATTGCATGAATGGAGTAATTCTCTGAAAACATCTGGTTGTCTTAACTAGACAAGGGAGTCTGAGATTTCTTGGTTCCAGAATGATGGCTTGTTAAAGTACACGGCTCATAAAAAAGAAGGGAACACGTAATCATCACAGTATTAGACCAAATCTTAATGGATGTCAATCTGTCCAGTTAGGAAGCATAAGCGATTGTGAATCAATGTCACCTGTTAAGGTGCAAATGAAAGTGACAAGAAATGCACTGGAGAGACAACAATAAGACAGATCTTTCAGGATGGCACATCCATACATGCCTTCGCATGAAAGTAGCGTTGTCTCCCAGTACTGCCATGTCATTCTCAAAAATGTTCTGTCTGCTGCCTAAATTTCTTTTATGATGGCAATTTGCATATACTCCAGAATGTCATGAAGAGTGATCAGATGAATTTCAATTAATTGCAAAGTCCCTCTGCCATGAAAATGCACTTATTCCCCCCCAAAAAACATTCCCACTGCATTTCAGCCTTGCTACAAAAGGACCACCTGACATCATGTCAGTGATCCTCTTGTGAACGCGTGAGAGTGTTGAAGAGGACAAGGCTGTCATGCTGAAAAGAGTAAGAATAACAGATTAAGAACACAGCCATGATTAAGAACACAGCCATAAATAAAGAATGGTACCAAATCATCCTCAGGGAGCAACTTCTTCCAACCATCCAAGAACAGTTTGGTGATGAACAATGCCATTTCCAGCATGATGGAGCTCCTTGTCCTGAGGCAAAAGTGATAACTAAGTGGCTCGGGGAACAAAACATCAACATTTTGGGTCCATGGCCAAGAAACTCCCCAGACCTTAATCCCATTGAGAATTTGAGGTCAATCCTTAAGAGGCGGGTGTACAAACAAACTGTAAAGGTCAATAATAGCCTTTGACACTTGCTTGTAATTATGCTTGTAATTATACTCCAGTATATATAGTAACATCTGACAAAATCTAAAAACACTGCAGCAGAAACTTTGTGTAAACCAATACTTGTGTCATTCTCAAAACCTTTGGCCTGTATAGTCTCAAGAGCATGGAGGAGATACCAGGAGTCTGGCCGTTAGACGAGGAGAGCTGGACAGGGCTCCTTAACACCAAGGAGCTTTCAAACCAAAACATCCCCATGAACACAATCTGGATTCAAGAATATAGCAAAACCCAGACTTTTCTTACAGCCGGCCATCCGCTTCAACCGAATGAGCACTGCCCTGCATAACACAAATCCCATAGTCAAGTATCGGTGGCAGAGTCATCTGATGAGGGTGGCTTTCACTAGCAGTGAATAGGAAACTTGACATTTCAGCACGGCAATGATCTTAAACACACCAAGGCTACAGAAGTGCTTGGTAAAGGTCTAATCCTCAATCCTACTTAGAAGCTGGGGCAAGCTGGGGCAAGACGTTCTGTTAACCTGTTTAACTTGGGAAAGAAGGAGTACTTTGCCTAGTAAAATGGACAACCTTCGTAGGATCCAAATGTATAGCCCTGGTAGAGACAATATGTATGCCTTTTTATGTACATACATGCAAAAACGACCAATACACTTCTACAATGTTAAAGTTAATGTTTCAAATAATATTTTTCAACTAAATGCATCTACTGAATTAACCCGTTAGTCATTCATGACTGTAGCAACAGAAAAGTGCAAATGTCACAGATCCAGCAGGAGGGGGCATGCTCGGGCCATGATTCACATCTCGAGATATTATTCTTATGTCATTGTAATTATTTGTCATGTGTATTGTAGCATCGATCTCATTGTGTCATCTACACCCTTTGCCAGCCATGATTCTTATGTCCCAATACATCTTGGGACCAGTATCAATTAAGATGTACACCAAAGAACCAATAGTCTTACCTACAAGTGGTATATTGTGACAACAATATTTTAAAAATATATTTATATATATATATATATCAAATATAGAGAATAATTCAAACAAAATGTAATAATAGTTTGGAAAGCAAAATACAGCATATGGACAACAGGAAGGACATGTGTTTATTGAACATAGAACATGACAATGGTGCCATCTCAAGCTAAATATTTGGTTAGGAACAGACCATTACAAAAATAATTCACCTTTTTATAACAATATTAAGACACTAAGCATTGTCCTTCATTTAAATAAGCATTCAGCAGCCCAATCGGGCTCAGAAATATTCTTGCACCAAATGATCAATTAAGTGTAAATATTTGTACTTAATCAACAGTTATAGTTTACATTACATAAAATATTGCAAGCAGGTAAATATTCAGATAAATAACGGAGTATTTCCTCAAACCTTTTGTATGTACCTACTTGTCGGTATTCAGACTTCGCGTACAGACGGGATATAAGATGTGCAACTTTGTCATGGTAATGTTCAGGATAAGAGGGGTGGCTCATTGTTGTACGGTACAGCAATTAAAGCAGATTGGCACTATATGAAACAGTTGCTATAGTGTTGCTACAAGTGTTGGTGGATTGTAAAATATGTTTTATTGGATAGCTTTTTTATGGTCCCTCTCTCGTATACAAGGACATAATAGCACTTTGGTGGGCGATACCAGGGTTCCTTACTTCTCTCTTAAGAAAGTCTTCCCTAGCATAACACAGCTAGCTAACTTTTCTTTTTTTTAGCTTTCAGCCTCTTCATTTAAAAGGTTAATATGCCTTAAAAAAATTGAGATGAAGATGTTGGGCATCTATTTTGGAAAAACTGTGTTAATCTGTAAATCTTGTGACAGCCTTTTAAGCCGCTTTCTGTTTCTGTAATTTTGTGCCTCTACTTTTAACAGTCGTTGTAGCCGGGAACTTTAAAGTTGCTATTATATACATACAATCTGAAAGGTGACTTAATCAATTTAAAGTTAAATTGGAAATATTTCAGGGTTTCCGGTTAAAGCTGTCTCAGCAATTCTAATATATACCCAAAATTGTGATCAACAATTCAGAGATGTTCAGAGGGTTTTGTGGTGATATTGAAAACATAAATTTTAGTATTAGATAGCTAAGAAGAGCCATAGCTCTCACTTTCTCAGGTGATTTGTCTATTTTTAGGTGGTCGTACCAAAAATATATTCTTACTATAAGCAGAGAAAGCTAAATCTTTAAAAGATTATCTCAGTATTCTGCAAAGCAGAACCAAGTATAGTTGCATTGTACATTACAATAATAACTAAAAACATTGCATTTAATTGTTAATGATGATTAAACCTTAACTGGGGAAAAGTCTATGCACCATGAACATAAGTCTTCATTATCACTCTACGTGCTCTTCAACAAGTCACTTTGAGAGACATGGAGTTTTTACACATTTCAAAGCAAACTGCCGTACATGTCTCAAGTAACAGACACCACAGGCTCCCAGTTACAATCTAATCAACACAACATTGGCATTACCCCACCCTGTTAAGGAACTAACACGCAGTATCTGTATTTATTTTCACCATGTTGACTCAGTCGGTTTGTGGCTAGTTACTGGAAACCTAATCTTATGGGTGGACAGAAGTACTTCTGAACTCAACAAAACATTTTGGAAAACTGCAAATTAGGCTTGCTTGCAAGAGAAGTTTTGTAATTAAGTAGATGCTGTTGTCCTAAGCAGTTTACAGTAGTTCATGCTGACGTTCGTACTGTTTTGTCTTTCACTAACTTACAGATTCCTCAAACCAGGCACATTGTTCTGTGGATTGCAGCAATATTGAAGGGCCACTTGTACTATTGAAGGGGAATCGCAATCTAAGACTTACAGATTTGATTAATAATTAAAATATATATACATAAATATTAACCCTCACACTTTCTTTAAATGGTCTAGGTTTTATTGCATAAAAAAGGACATCAATTTAAAGCTATTAAGAAAAAAGCATAGTTAGATTTTTTCATGAACCTTTTACGCTTGAAAAGGATGCAGATCCCTTTACATGGTCACCATTTAAATCCTAGGAATACGCATTTAGACACTTCTTGGTTACACAGTTACGTCATTTTTTTTATATTCTTACTGAGATAGATTCAGCATTGATCTAACCTTAAGCACAATTTGCAAGGATAACCTGAGTAGAAAATAAAAACATGCTTTAAACAGGATCCACAGTTGCGTAGAAGCTTCAAGAAGATCTAAATATTTCAGTACAACAGACGAACGATCCATTGAACGCATATGCTAACAAATATGCCACATTAGTCATTGCGTATTGCAAAGCAAATTGCGGTCATCAAGTGAGTGAGTGTGCTTGACCTTGTGGTTGGCATAGCAATTTGTAATAAGGGACTAAAGCTGTGTGCAACAAATTTGAATTTGCTACAACTTTTCAACTCTCCCTATTGCGTTGGGAGTTATTGGGATGACACAGGGCTATAGATACAATTGAACATGAAAAACAATAATAATGAATCTGGGTGAACACAGGCTAAGCTTGCGAGGGTGCCAGTTTTATACTCAGAGGATACAAATGATGCAATAGGAGAAGGCCTTAATAGCAAAAGCAAAGACTGACTGCAATTAAAATACATGGCAAGAATGAAAAATCATAATGTAGCAAAAAGCAACCGTATTGTATAAAATGTACTGTATGCATGTAAAATATATGTATATGTACACACAAAAGTCTTAGGTCACCATAGCAATTTTGTAAAGACAGTAATCAGAGCCGAGAGTTTTTATTTGTTTGAAAATATATATATGTATATATAGTAACATTGAACAAAACATGAACAAATTAATTCAATACATTTGTTTTTAGTATTTTTAGGTGGCCAGTCTAACTGTGAGGATTCCATCTGCAGCCTTCCATATAAGTTTTAATTATTTTTTACAGAGAGTCTGATGTCATTATCATGCTGAAATATAACTTTTATGACAATCAAAGATGATAATTTCTTGTAAGACTTCTTAAAGTCGAAGCACATATTTATTTTGGGGCACATTGCCAAATGCGAGTCAGCACCAATAGATGTCAATAGTCTCTCAAGGAAATAACCTCTAGTAGTGCCCATCAGATGAGGACAGCATTTTGGGTCATCTGTGTTTTCTGTTTTTAACTTGCCTAGTTTCACATTTTATTTAGTGATTTTTCATCTAGCAATTTCATGATATCAATTACCTTTTGGACAACACAAAAACATTTTTGGGTTATTTGTATTTGCAGTAATGCTAAACACAGTTTTTTGGGGGAAATAAACACCAGACAAATACCCAAATAAATATATTTTCCCCCAAATAAATACCCCCAAAAAATAAAGATTTCCTATAGTGACCTATGACTTTTACCCTCTACTGTGTAATACATAGATATACATACATATAAACCATATAGAAACTGTGATTGGCTCATTTTGTTTATATCTAGGGGTTCACAGATTGTAAAAAGTAATCTATTTTAGAAGTACATTTTCTTCTCTTCAAATTGTAACAAAAAAACCACAGCCAATGTTTGATTAAGAAATGACAGTGGGAGTGAAATGTTTGCAAAGAAATAATTAAATACTCTGCTCTTTTAAAATCTCTGTGACCTTGGTTTTACACTAGCTGCTCTCCTTGCGAGGTAGTAGCTTAATGAGATTTGAGGCATGCAGCATGTAGTGGTATATGGGTTTCCACGGGCACCAGCCTTGCCAGCTCCTTTGACACTGCCTGGGTGATATCTCTGACTAGATATCCTTGTGCTCCTCAATGACTCACTTCTATGCTTCTAATACTAGCCTGTCCAATTGATTTGGAGGTGAAATGGTTTCACCATCTCACAGGTATTGTACTCATGATGATCTGGGTCCAGCATTTCCATGATGTTGGCTCTTTCTCCCAAGCCAGACCGGATTGAGAATGACAACAGGATGTGCATCTGTGTGGTGTTTGGACCCCTACGTCAATCCATGTGCTCTAATGGCCACCTCCAGCTCGCTTCTCTCCAGTTGTCCAGTCGATGATGATGAACGTCAGGCTCATGGACATGAAGATGAAGCCCATTGCCGTAAAACAGGCAGCCTGAAGCCAGCCAGAGAAAGAGTTTCAAATCATTATAGTTGTGAAACATCTCCAATAGAACCCAGGCGGGGGGGGGACTTACAGTGATCTTTGGTCTTGACTTCATTGGTTCTTGTTCAGTGGGAACAATACGGATGTAAAACAGTCCTGGTAGGATAAAGATCAGGCTAGGTGCAGTGGTGGCCCCTGGACAGACAAAGATGAAAAAGTGTCATTTTGTTGGTAAGTACTGTTTGAGGCGTATGTAATGTAATATGTTGTACATCGTTTTAATAGTATTATTAAAGATGATGATTATGAGGTATGGTTGATATGTGGGTTTGGAGATATTGACTAGACTTTAATTTGGGTCTTTACTCAAGCAGTTTGGATTTGAGATCACATTTCATGTGTGTATAAGGAAAAAGTAAAACATTTCACCATTTATATTATTTCAACATTGAAATTCAACAGTGATTTAACATTAAAAGACAGTACAACAAAATTGAAAGGAATTGCCATGCTTTATAACGTTCATGTTGGTGGTGAGCTTTACAATGATTACATAACCAGTGGAAACAACATAACCGCAAAACATTAAAGATCCACCAACACAAGTTTATTTTCATTCATTCTCATTTCAACACAAAGCGCATCATTGCTTTGTATGGCCAGATAATTGGATTTTCCTGTAAAATACCTGGGGCTTTGTTGCATAGGCACTGGGACTGGAAGCATTTAGGTGTCTACATTCATTGATTGACATTAAAATATAATTTCTGTGTGTACATTTGTTGAGTGATTTGTTGTTGACATAAAAATTGAACTATTTGTCCACACACTCACACACACACATACACACACACACTAGTGGTGTTTTTTTTAAATGCTGAAGTAAAAAGATAAACGGTTTTAGTATCACAGTCTCAATACATACTTAATAATAAATAATAAAATAATAAAAGTGCTAATTATTTACCAATGATGCCAAAGATGTCTCGAATGTTGGGAACGAGGATGACCAGGACGTTGACCACGAAGAGGAGGCACAGGGCGATGGAGATGTGCCGTGCCCAGTGGAAGGGCTTCTCCGGGAACAGGAGCTGTAGAATGGCTCTGCGAATCTGGCGAGGAACTATATAATGAGGACTGAGAAATAAAACTTGAACCAGGGAACGTTTTTGTCCGTTTTTTTTGTTGCCCACATAACTGCAACTGACTTCGTTTTTTTTGTTAGATTTAAAATTCTTTGTAAAACCCAAGACAATGTAAAATCCCAGATGTGCATCCATTTTACAAATCTTTGGTCCAGGCTTGGCTCCAACGATCATTTTAGGGGTCTGGGAGTTAGTTTAGATACTCTTGAAAATCTATGGTTTCAGAAGATTTCTCAAAATAAAGGCACTTATAAAACAATGTAATTGTTTTAAGAATTTTGCAAAGAGAATATTTTATTTATTTATTTTCCAAACGGATAATGGGAAATGATTTAATATGGAAGGGCCTTTATTGTTATTGTGCATAAAACGTAACAAGTTTTCCCAAACAATTTGAAAAAATGAAAGCTTTGTTTACTTGCTTTGCCTATTTATTTTGCCAAAATATGGGAAAGATGTTTTTCCACAGTCTACTGTTCTTACTCTTACCAGTGTAGATCAGTCTGTAGGTGTCCTAGAGCCAAACCAAAACCACCTCCTTGTTCCAGAGACTCTACTAAATATAGAAAATATTTTTAGTATTTCTTTAGCTCAAACTGATAATTTCTAAGGACTTTATTATTTTCCAGAGACTCTCTTGATTCAAATAGAATGACTTATTTGTAGCACCAACCATTTGGTCATGGGAAATGTCTGAGACAAGACAAGCGCTAATAACGACTGTATAGATTATCTAAGGATCTTTGGAAAGTGGCCTTGACCAACCCTAACCCTAGCTCTCCAGTGATTGATATATACTGTGTTGGTGTCACAAACGATATTCACAGACATCTCGCTAAAGCACTCCACCTCCGCAAAGAGACTGCAAATGACACAGCCAGGTAACGCCCTTACTGTAGGGGCCTATATTACCTGGTTCATAAAAACACAGTAACAGCATAATTGGTGCTGCTAGCAGCTAGCATAAACATAACGGAATCAGGCCCCACATAGTGACATGACCAAATGAAATCACACCTGTGTGGTGACCAATACATATGATTGATAAAGACTCTGCTGCTCAGCTTCAGTTGGAAGCTTGTTTCACAATTGAGATGCAGAAGGGTTTCCCCTGGATGAGTGGAAGCTGACCTCAAAAGAAGAATGAAGTGAAAAGAAAGAGAAGAGGTTGATGTCACCCAGTAGTGAAGCCAATGTGTCACGTCAAGAGTAGTGAGCCAATGTGAGCAAATGAGCCAAAACATTTGTCAAGCTAATATAGGAAGTCTCTTAGGGAACCTAGTGGATGAGTGTAGTTGAAAGTGCTGCTGAAAATAAAGAAGGGCTTTATAAACTCAGTTTGATAAATTCATTAAATTCAAATTGTGACCAAGACATCTTAACAAGAGACAAGAGAGAATATCTCCACTTTTGAGAGATGAGTAGACTGTGCCTCCACCACCACAATGACCAGACACTCACAGACTGTAGGAAAACAAAAAGTCAGATATAGAGAGAGCAGCTAGAGTAGCCATTTTGGCTTGGGTAATCCATGTCTGGGCCAAAAAGTTAAGTGCCTAAAGGGCAGCATAGGCCAATATTTCACAAAAATAATAGCAGAAGATGAGAACATTTACTTGATATACACTGCTCAAAGAATGAAGGGAGCACGTAATCATCATGGTATAACAACAAGTCACTTAAAAGTTGCACAAGCAGTCCAGCTTCCCCAGAATGGAATATCCCTACATGCTGTCGCAAGAGTGTTTGCTCTGTCTCCAAGTACATTCTTAAGAGCATGGAGGAGATACCAAGAGACGGGCCATTACACAAGTTGAGCTGGCCAGGGCCGTAGAAGGGCATCAACCCAGCAGCAGGACCGGTATCTGGTCCTTCTTCTGTGAGGAGAAACAGGAAGAGCACTACAAAATGACCTCCAGCGGGCTACGGGTGTGCATGTGTCTGACCAAACTGTCAGAAGCAGTCTCCATGAGCGTGGCATGAGGGCCCGATGTTCTCTAGTAGGACCTGTGTCACAGCCCAGCACCATGCATCTAGATTGGCATTCCCCAGAGAACATAAGAAATGGAAGGTTTGCCAATGGCAGGTCCGTTCTCTTCACAGATGAGAGCAGGTTCACACAGAGGCAAATCCTAGGAGGGTCGGACAGACCGGGATGAAATCCTTTTTTCTGGTGGGCCCTGGGTTCCTCCTGCCGCAGGGCAAAGCAGGGCCTCTGGGACGTTATGTGTCAAGTGGCATGGGCGTTCCTTGACTAAGTCCACAGGACAACTTGGCAGAACTATCTTTGCTCGGGAGTAATACATTTCTCTGAACGACGGGATGAACCCAATTAACTAGCCACCAACTGTATATTGAAATTCAATGCGGATGCTCACGAACAACCTGTCCACATATTGATGAAGTACTCCACAAGAATGAAAAACCATGTATACTATTGTTCCAAATACAATTTTGACCATTACCATGTGTGTTGGACAAATAATTATAAATGTTGCTGCAGCTGGACAGTAAATAGAGAAAACCAATTTAAACATCAAAGTGGATTTTCTGCACCTCTTATAAAGAAAAAATAATATTTTTTAAATGGACTTTTCCTTGAGTGGGCATGTTCAATCTACAGTAACTGCTTTGATGTTTGTAAAGAACGACTTCATGTATTTGTAGATTAGTGAACTGTGACGAAGAGGTTTTGTAACAGAAATGCTGAAGAAAGATCAGTTCGGTCTTGTGTAGGTTGAGACATCATTTTTCTCTTAATATAGAAATAACATTTTGAGGCAAATAAGCAAACCCAATTCTGGTTTTTATAACACAATAATATTAATAATTTATTTTTGAATTAGGTTTTATGTATTCCGTAAATTTAGTAAACAGTCCAAAATACAGATGTTCTTTACGTGAAATTAATGCAGAGGCTTGTAACGGGACAATCTTCAATAAGTGCAAGATTGTTCTGTTTTGTAGCGCTTGTTGTATATGCTTTAATATAAAGTCCTAAACCGAGGATAAAAGTGCATCCCTAAAGCTGCGTTGGATAACATAGTAAGGCATTCATTCCAGTACATGATGTGTTCACAGGGCCTGGTTTATGTAAAAATAATGTGTTAGGTGTCAAGCGAGTGTTAACAGAAACCGCAATGTTTACTTTAATTCAGATTATTTCCAAGAACACACAACATACTGAAAATAAATGCATATGTGTGTTTTTGTTTGAACCCCATATTTTCCCTGACGACGTGATTCTAAATGTAAAATCGGGCTAAATTTAGCCCACTCTTTCCTAGAACATTAATAGTGTGTAAAGATAGTTAATGAGAGGAGGCTCTTACAGGGAAGAGGACCACTGGGACAGTGAGGGTTACAGCTACCAGCACCGCCACACGGACACACAGGATCAGGGTATCCAGAGGGTCCACTTTGCTGTAGGTGTGCAGTAACTCAGATTCCGTGCCCGCTACACAAACGTATTAATGCAAGTGTCGCGCACGTACACACAGAAGCACACATGTTCATTAGCTACGTAGGGTAATGATGGTTTTTTAAACGGCAAAGTCATTTCAGAGTACACGGCCAAAGCCCGGCTGAAGCGATGGTCTTACCGTAGAAGGTGAGGTAACCAAAGGTGGCGGTAAAGAGGTACATGACGAACATGGCGATGATGGACACGTTCGCGATGCCCTGCATGCGCCTCTTGGTGGCGCTTTGGCGGAGTAGAGAGCATAGATTGTAGAGGGTACGTTGGAAACTCAATGCTAAATCAGTGACTACATATGTAAACATGTAAATAAAGCATGGGATGTTGCCAAGATGTAAATGCATTTTAAATTCAATAGTCCAATGATGCTACTATAAAATCCTGCCAAAATAAAGTGTTGTTATTCATTCGTCTTTTAAAAATCAAATAATGTATTTACATATTTGTTACTGATATATTTGTTCATTTTTGATTCGCAAATGAGTAATCAGTAAAGAGGGATAAAATAAAGGTTGTCGTGTAGCCTACATCATAAAGGTTATGTTGTTGGTAGAGGGAATTCTGTGGGGAGTCCCATTGTATTATCAACATACTTTTTCAGTTCAGTGTAGATGGGAAGCACCTCAGGGTGACAAACAAAGGCAAACGCCAAAATGGGGATAGTGTAGACCGTCTGAAACAATATAAAGGGTTAGGGTTAGAGGTGTTGCACAAGAAGCGCTTCACAAGAATCACAAGACTTTGTGGGCATTTGTTCCATGCTGGTTCTGCTCTGTCTCAACACACATGGCCAACCAGAAGCTCCGGTGTAACACGATACCATTAGCCATTAGCATATTGAACAACTTGTGCTGCAAATAGCTCTTAGCCTTATGTGGTCGTGGCACAGTAGCAACCGAGGAGCAGAAGGGACGCGGGAAACAAACAATTTATATTTGAAATGATATCTGTGTAGCTGGGGAAAGTAAACCTCGTGGTTGATGGTGAACATTTTGCCTTGGCATTGTTCCTCTTCCACAGCGTCGGTGGTGATTATTGCTGTGTGATTGCTGCCATATGGCTCCAGGGGGCAGGGGATGTTGAACTTCTTATATATGACCTTTGACAGACAGAGAGGGAGAAATAGAGTGAGACAACGGCGATTAGAGACAGAGAAAGTTAGGTAGGAAAACAGGAGAGTGATGAAGAAAGGAAGGAGAGAAAGCCTATTTAGTTTTATTTAGCCACGAATATAAATTGAGAACCAGTTCTCTTACGCAATAATCATGTCGATCCTCTATAGCTTAAAACTATATTGGCAAACATTTAACTTATTAAGTAAATGTTAGCACATTTTATATTTACTTTAATTACCTCATACCACTTACTGTTTTTGTTGTCATGCACCATAGCACCAAAGAAAATTCCTTGTATGTGCAAATGTACTTGGCAATAAAGTTTTTCTGATTCTGAAATTCCATTCCCAAGCCATATTCATTCTTTTGATTTTGCTAACTGATAAGTTCAACAAGCATTTGTTTCATCAACATTATACCTCTTAGCAGGAAGGCCTTTCAAAGTAACATTATAAAGTACATTTACACTTTACAATTTATTTATGGCTGTATCAACAAAACACTATGCAATGAAATGTAATGCAGGATTGTGGTCAATAGAAATTTGACATTGAAAATTGTACAATCTGTTTAAAAATATGAAAATAAATATATTTTTTAAAACCATCTTTGTTGTTGCTGAAAACACCCCAGCTAAAGATAGATTATCAGAGGTCTTGGTTTAATTCTTCAAAATCTTATTGTTGTTGTGGAAGTTGTGACTTTACATTTGAATAACTGAGTAGAGGATGAATTCCTCTAGTTGATGTCTAACTTGTTGTGTACTTGGTCAATATATGGCAGATGTTTCCAAATGTTAGGAACAGCAGCACTTGATGCAGTTCCTCAAAAGCCTGTTGAATGGTGTAATATATTTTATTCACAACTACTACAACTATTAAAATAAATGCATATTAAACATTTTGAGGAATTAAAACAAATCAGTTACAGGACAGTTTTTTCCTGTGGAAGTCAGTTGCTGATCCCTGCCCAAAAAAGGTAGAATAGACCTAGCTAGTTAGCTAGAAGGTGAGGCTAGTTACAAATGCATATAGATAAAACATGAAGTAATATCTCTAAGGGACAATTTGGGCTACTTCTACAGTGTCATTAATCTGTAAATATACTTAAATAAAGTATTCACTTTATGACAAAAATAAAAACTCTGTATCACCCTCCAGAGGATTAAAATCATAATAATCCATCCAGGGTTTAGGTCCCTCAAGATCAGAACAACTATGGTCACATCCTTACCTAACCTAGAGGTTAGTTTTACTAAATTCTAATTCAAACTTTTAAGTATGTACAATTGAAAATGTAATCAGATCCATTTTGAAAAAAACACCCTGCAAGATAACTTAACATTTCCCATAGTTAAATGCATCTACAGCTTCAGTATATAATATTGAAAAAAGTAAGATTGTTGACCACATTCTGTGTGATATACTGCAGTACAGACATTTGTCATCAGATTATAAAATCACTCACCGAGGCAAGAAAGAAGACCATGCAGGTGAGGGAGAAGCCACTGGTATAACCCAAATACCCTGCAAGATGCAACCATGGATTGTTACTACAACAAAATCAACCATCCCACAGCTGGGATTGTTGATTCTCAGAACATGCCCTCGATTATAATCTAAATCTTATAATAATCCAACAAAATCCATTTTGTTTCATAAATATGTGGATCATTGTTTTATGAATATATCACTCAAGAGGTACAGACTGATGATTGACATGAATCCTGGCCATTCAACAGGGTTAAAACCCAGGAAATCATTCACATACCCAGTTGTCTCATCAGGGCCAGAGGGAGGATGATGAACAGACTCACAATGATGATGAGATAGTTCCCATTCAGGAACCACTCTCTAGTTAAAAGCAAACAAATAACAGAGACATAAATTTCGTTCACTTTTTGTTTATAATGGAATTCAATGTAGACTGTAATTCTATTAGATGTATACAATGCAACATGATTTTCTAGGATAGTCCAATGGACAGGTGATAAATATTGGAAGTAATTAAAGTCTGTCTTAAAGTCTGTCTGAAACTCGTTGCAAAGAGTTTTTTGCAAAAGGAGGATCAATTGGTGGAAATCATTTTAGCTGATGTATTGATTAATGTATTATTTCCAAACTCCAGCATTCATATCTAGCTACCCTGACAATTTGTGCAAAAATTCTTTCTAGCAAATCCACAATTTCCCTTTCTGTTCGGTTGGCTATTCGCACACAGTTTGTAGGATGGTACTCCTGTTGCTATCACACAGAGTTCTGCTGGACTGGTCAAATAGTAAAAAAGATTCCTGTCTTGTGTTAGAGTGCCAAAAACAATAACCCTCAACTTGGGGTTCTACATAAAGATGTGTAGAAAGATGCTGTTCTACTTACCCTGTGTTAGATTGCAAGCCCAGGAATGCTTGAATGACCAGAGGCAATTCATACTTTACAATGAAGAGATAACTGGACATAGCTATAAAGGGGATACAATATTGATATTAACTTCTTTTCCTAAAGAAAACACAGACTCACAATGCATAATTATACCAGTATTTCAGTTTCTTTTGTAATGCTGAGCAATACCACAGAAAACATTGGATAAAAACACTGTGTCATCCCATACCGATAACTAATATATGGCCATACATTAAAATACTTTTTAAAAACCTATATTATAAGATATATGATCATAGATGTTATTTCGATTTTTAAAAGTGCATACATATAAACATACATATGACCAAACATGTATTTAACATTCTACACACCAAATATTCATCACATATTGTAAATAAGGTCAATATCCCACAATATGGTTTGACTCTTGTTTGTTTTTGCTAGTTGGTACTAGAAATAAGGTAAAAGGGGTATTAGAGCACTTAAAATCGTTCCGTTTTTTTTCTTTTTGCTATGCGCAAAAAAAGGTAGTATGAAATATTACACGTATTTTCACGAAAACAGTGACACCCCCAAACGAACGGTTCGACGATGGTAAAGTAAGATGTAAAAATATTGACAATTCACAAACCCTGTTTAGCTAGCTAGCTAGCTGGTGTCAAGATCAGCATTTTTAATCACACACCTAGCTGTCTAACACGCACTTCCAGGTTAGCTAGCTGGAACATAACGTTTAATGGAAACAAATAATCTAGCCGATTGGAGGATATTTATTTTCAAAGAAAGGAAGATAATCATAAACACAACTTTTCTGCAATCAATCTGTTTTAATCATCTCTCTAGAGCGGTTGGCTCTAGTCTTTGCTTGGACGGAAGTATCGAGTAAAGATGGAGGTTAGCATACTAGTGAAGAGCCTTTTCGGTGACTGAAATAGCCATCTTATTCAAACGATGTTTATATGTATTGGAACATATCAGGAACATAATATCTATTAACCATTGATGTATTATGTCACATGTATACAAACATATGTCATCATGTCTCTTTTTAGATTGCTATCCATGTATGTGGCAAACGTATACTTATATACGTTGTATTTGTACATGTGCATATATAGGTTTAAAATACAGAAACATTTCACATATATAAATACAGCCAATTATTGTATATTGTGACCTATATGTACATATATGTGTTGCTAAAGCCACTAATATGTTTACAACATATATATATATATATAAGACAATTTATAAATTTTCAGTATGTGATGAATGCAGTGATGCCATGTGATTGTGCCTATTGGTTCTCTTCAAAACGCATACTAAGTGTTAAAGTAAACTTCACACAGATATATTACAGTAAATGACTAGCAAAAGAAACCTTATTCAATACAAATGACGCAGTTTGTGACCTTACCACCAATGTTGTGAAAGGTTATAATGATACCCGCTGCTATTTTCCCTGGATGTCCAAAAGCCCGAAAGCCCAGCTGTTCATATGCACGAATACCTGTATAGACATATGAGACATAATTTAGGCAAAACTGTAAAAATGGGACATAAGCGATGTATAGGCCATGTTTTAGAAGAAACTTATTTAAAGCAAATAGTGTCCATACATTTTAGTTTATGTAACCTGAACAGCAAATCAAACCCAAATAATTTACAGACAGCTTTGTCCATATGGTTGATCCATGTGTCTATGTGTCAGTTTGTCAGAATGGAAAGTTTGTTGACAGAAAAGTCAGTAAATTTCTTTCATCTTATGATGAAAGAAATGTTCTTTGATTCTTAGAGATGTTCGTTAGTGATACATACTCACCCACAACTCCAGCACATTTCAGCAGAAGGTGAACCGAGTAGCTGGACAGACAGGCAATACATGTCAACAGGACTCTGCCAAGTAGAAACAACCGACATTTGACATTTTCGCAAGGTAATCATTATTTCACCTGGTTTTAGCTAGTGTTTAAATAATAAATCCCACCTCTATAACAACTAATCAAACCGTTTACTACAAAAGTGAACAATACCAAAAGAAACTGACCATCTGTGATCGAAACTTGATGGGGAACGCTCAAATGATTCACACATAGAGATTCCTTTCATTATACATTTTATAATAAGTCCTGATTGGCCCTATTGTGACCATGAGCAACCCGAAGTGAAAAGCGTGCAGAGGCACCATTGGGGTTGTGTAGTCACAACCAAGCAAAGCTTCATCAGATACCTCTGAGCTATATTTAACTCCTGAAATGTGATTCACACATCTCATGTCTCAAATCTCATCATTGAAATTACACATGGACGCACCACTCTTCATAAAGTTCTTTTACTCATACAAAGTATGAGAATGTTAATCAATAAGCTGTTTTAGTAGCTTTTTGTTCGGCAGTGACAGTGTATATACAACCAATTTGAGTATATCAGTGACTGTTTGAATAACATGAATCTGGTCCTGACAAATTAAC
The DNA here is from genome assembly GCA_016801125.1 of Novumbra hubbsi. Taxonomy (NCBI): domain Eukaryota; kingdom Metazoa; phylum Chordata; class Actinopteri; order Esociformes; family Umbridae; genus Novumbra; species Novumbra hubbsi. Next base: position 41,293 of record JACXGK010001610.1, on the reverse strand, counting down.
ATTTAACTTTGGTGTCTGTGTTTACCTATCTGTGTGTTGTCAGGCACACTGCTCACATGAGTGGGATGATATACTCACATGAAGAGAATTATGCCTGTGTTTGACATGGCATATGACAATCCCAGAATTCCGCTCCCCATGATGGCATTGCTGAGATTAAAGACAGACATTCCAAAGGATGTTTTCCCCTCAAACTGCCAAGGACACAAAGAAATGATTTTCAGCTTTTTGCATATCCTCATCAGCACATTTTCTGCAGAGCTGTTAGCATCAGTTCATTCTCACATCTGTGAACTGGGGCTTCTTGGTTCCATCACTCTTATGTGGTAACATTTCTTCTTCCTCTTCTGCCTCTGGGATGCTGTGATGTGATTAAAACCAAGGAAATAGAAAGCAGTGAGTTTAAACAAAAAAAAAAATTAAAATGTCACTTAAAAACTATAGTGTTTACCAAAAAGCATGTATTTTCCAGGTTTTCCACACAGACATATTCTGCAAAACCAAAATGACAGAGGATTGTTTAATCTGCTCAATATAGCAAAACAAACTATAGCAAAATAAACATAGTTGTTAGTGGCCTCCAATTGACACCACAAGACCTGGACTGTGGACCATTCATCTTAACAAACAATGAAGAATATAGGGTGTAGATGGTCTGTCTGCTCAGCACAGATTCTGTGATAATTACTATCATGCACCACTGTGGTAACAATATTAGCATGCATGCCTTGCAGAAATATGTTTAATCAAAGGGAACACATACCCATCTTCCAAAGGGACAAAGCCATGGTGGAGACCATTTGACAGCTTTTGAAGTTCCATATTGGCTGAATGTGTTTACAGTGTTCTTCACTGACTGGAGAGACACATTGGTTAATGCACAAGCACAGTTACCGTTCCAATCTGGAAAAAAGGATGAAGATTTACTTTAGTTATATGACAAAGATATATTTTAGATGTCATTCAAATGGTTCTAGAGCGAATAATATACATTTAAAAGATGACAAACACTGAAAGCAGTCCAGGAAATATCCACATTGCAAAGTATAGTCTAGACTCTAGGGTATCTGGGAGTTGCAGGGTATCTGCTCTCACTATGTTACCACATGTCTGCTTCCCACCAGAGGAATCCACTCTCTCTGAGCACGTATCAGTTCCTTCGACCAACTGACAGCTCAGGTTACATTGGCAGCAATGAAATTCCTGACAGATGTATAATTATTCTTACAGTAAACATACCAAAGTAATTTATTCTGTGAGCAATTATTCCCATATAAGTCCTGCCCGACTGTGAAAAGGTGAGATCAAATCACACACACTTCACACATAAATTGTATCTATTTTCAAGAAATCCTTGATATTAGTGGTTTTAGACCATCTTTAGTGAAAGTTACTTAACAGAAGGATACTCTTTGGTTTTATATCAATGTTATTCATTGATAATATACTAGCACTATGCAACTCATGTGCAGGCTGTGATCTGATGTCAGTATAGATGAAACTGGAAAACAATGAACACTGCAATTTGTTAAACAAATAGTGCAATTTTAAAACTGCTTATATAATGCCTTGATACACGGATGTACATGTAGCCCATATTTGGCATAAATCGAGTCATACATCATAGTTACTGCTTTTAGTAAGTACTTTTCTATTTGAACTATTCCATAGAAGACTGCCTTTTGCCACTTTTAGAAACTGTACTGCACATACTGAACCCAATGACTCTCTAGAGAGATGTGTTTTACAGCAGACGTGATGTGGGATGTTGGAATTCACATTTATTTGCGAACCAATTTGTTCCTAACCCCTGGGATGGATACGTGGCTTTCTGGCTCCAAAGTTGCAGTTTGGAATATGTCCAGGTTTTTACCAGCTGCAACTTTACACCAGTTACTGTATATCTCAGCCTTGTAACATGTCAAATGCAAGTTTGATATGGTTCAACTCTCTCTTAGATCACTTAGAAAAAGTGATTTCAGAGAGATTTGGTGTTTGAGCAGTTCAATAGTTGTTATTAATATGTTTATTTATGCCCTATATACTGCAAAAGGCATTCTGTGTAGGATTCTGCTAATATGTTTTAGCATATCTGAGAGCAGAAATATTTAATTAATTATGCTGATTGGCCCTTTGGTTGCTGAACCAAACCTGTAACCTATTGATATTTTAGAGGTGATAAATGTTAACATGTCAATCAGCATAAGTGGGCTTTTTGTGTTATAGACTTTGTCTATGATTTTGTCATGTACACACAGTATCCCTAATCACAAAAACAAGTAATTAAAAATGTATACCAATTTACTGAAAATAGCAAACAGAATGTGTCGGTATGAATTCAGCCCCTTTATTTCGTACCTTTTTCCATTGGTCACAGAAATATGCTGGCAAGGGGAAAATGTATGGTGATTAGTAAAAAGGTTGACTCTGATTACAACAGTCGTTTACAGCCATACCATATGCATATAATGTATTTTTTAAGTAATAATATATTGTATACACCGATCAGCCATAACATTATGACCATCGCCTAATAGTGTGTAGGTGCCCCCTTTGCTCCACTAGACCTCTGAAGGTGTGCTGTGGTATCTGGCACTAAGACGTTAGCAGCAGATCCTTAAAGTCCTGTCAGTTGCAAGGGGGGGCCTACTAGAATCTGACTTGTTTGTCCAGCACATCCCACAGATGCTCGATTGGATTGAGATCTGGGAAATGTGGAGGCCAAGTCAACACCTTGAATTTGTGAAACCATTTCACTTTGTGGCAGGGCACATTATCCTGCTGAAAGAGGCCCATGCCATCTGGGAATACCGTTTCCATGAAAGGGTGTACATGGTCTGCTACAATGCAAAGTGACCCAAGCAACGCACACGCCCCCGGTCATCCATGTGATGTCATCCACGCTGCTCATGTGCATCAACTTTCATCGGTTCACTGGGTTTCCTTCCTTGGCCACAGGCACTGACCACTGCAGACCAGGAACACCCCACAAGAGCTGCAGTTTTGGAGATGCTCAGACCCAGTCGTCTAGCCATCACGATTTGGCCCTTGTCAAAGTCGCTCAGATCCTTACGCTTGCCCATTTTTCCTGCCTCCAATACATCAACTTCGAGGACAAAATGTTCAATTGCTGTCTAATTTATCCCACCCACTGACAGGTGCCATGACGATGAGATTATCTGTGTTTTTCACTTCCCCTGTCAGGTCATAATGTTAAGGACAACAGGGAATAAACAAGCACACCATTTTAAATTATTGTATTGTTCTAAGTGGGTGACGTGCCCATGGCAGGAATTTTGCGTGGCATTTACTAACTAGATATGCGCCATGAAATGGGCCCTTAGGCCGGTCCACATGATTTATGGTGGTTTTCCGACAACATTCTTCCCCAAATAGACCATGACATCTTTTAGAAACCACATGACGTGCATGGGACTGTCATAGGAGCAAAACAACAAACCCAGGGTTAGTTTCTAAGTAACGTTGTAAGAGGTCATAAGCCTTGTGGCTAGTGTTGTTTTTGGTGCACAGATATCTCAATACGGTTTGAAACACTTAAAGTACATTGTATACACAGATCTGGGTGTACAGCAAGGGGCTCCATTGAGGAGGTTGCGCAATAGTACAGTGCAGTCATGGTTGTTGACAAGAGAATTCATTCCCCTCCAGCACAGTTGTACAGTTCCCACTGGGATTCTGACAGGACCTAGATCTGGGTCTGCTAAAGGGTATGTTCAGTAGAAAAACATTTTCAAAGTTGCAGATGCCACAGGCTGCATTTAGGCAGGCCAGTTGTGAACTTGCCTCAGCCTTGCAAGCTTCCTCCTCTCACAATAACAATTACATGAATGATCGAGTTCAGTGGTAATCGATCTGGTCTTTCTATATATAAAAGGGGCCAATCTATGAGATGAGGGTCAACATTAGGAAATGGTTTCATACAGAAATCTAAACCATACATATATGTTATTAGGCACGATGATATATCTACCTGGCAACAACAACATATTAAAAATATTGCAAATATAAATATGTAATTTTAATCAGTTTCTCAATTTGAATTGCCATGCTTGATTTACAAAAACCTTAACAGCATTTCTGTATTAAATCATATATATAATACATTATAATATATTACAATTAAACTATTGTTATTAATCAACAATTAAATTAAAAAAACGAAAGTCTTCTAACTTTCAAATGCTTGCTTTTTCTGTCCAAACACTGTGCCTCACTTTTAAATACATTGGAGTCTGAAGTGAGGTCTTTTCAATCATCTACCCCAATTTACTTTCCGCAGGAAGTCAGGAATGAAAGAAACAAAGACTATAATGGGGAAATTCCCATGTTCATGATTAAGTCTGTTTTGTTTAAATCTACACAACTCTAAAAAGGCTGGGAGACAGGGGAGTTGCCTGTTAAATAGATCTGCTTTGTTTATCTTATTAAATTCATTAATATACACAGTTCTTCACATATTCTTTGTATTTTCTAAGATCTAGGTTCAGTTCTCAACTTTTCGGAAGCCCTAGCTCAGACAACTGTTCCCATCCTCTATGCTTCCCACTACATACCCGTCTCCAAAGACTTCCTATTTAACTCTCATTATACTAATACAAATACCAAAAACACATCTTTATGAAGGTATCATAACCCTGTTACATCAGGCACTCCGTGACAACATTGAACCAGTCACTCTGGATCTCTGATATCTAATCACGTGTTAAGGAGTCTCCTCTCTTTTCACGGGTGCTAGGGCCCGGGAAACAGATAACATAATGACACTCTGAATGGGCGGAGGAATACATTGACCTGTCGTTATTCTCTAGTATGATGCAGAATATTTATGCCATGATTGCCACAAGCAACCAGTCCCATCCATGAATGGGGCAGAGCCCCCTTTTGCTTACTAGTGTAGGGTAGTTGCCTGTGCAACCCGATACAAACAATTCTCCCCACCATTTGAGGGGGCAGAGCACCAGTCCATCGCCCAGGAGAATGTTGCCACGGATGACAGCTCCTCAATCAACCCCAACCTTGTCCAACAGGAAGAATGTGCCAGAGGCATTATGGACCCAAACCAGACCTCCTAACAGAAATGGTAATCTCGCAGATAATACACAGATAATGTACCTGTCGACCACCCCACTTCAGTTTTCAGTTATAGCCAAGCATTTCCTGTGTACTTACAACTTCACCTCATCAATACCGCAGGGCATGATCTCAAACTTGACTGGGAGACCATTAGATATGCTCCTGTCATCTAACAGGGGCCAGTTAACGAGGCCAAACAGGCTGGAACATAACTAACGGCGCCAAACAAAAAGAGACAAACTACTTTTGCTAAAGCAGGTATGCCTGTTTCTGTGCACCTATGCACCTGTGTTCCTACGAACCCTATGCAGTATAGGAATTGCTATTGATTCTTGAAGACAACTTTACCTCACCACAAGAAAAGTTGGCATCCAGGTTCACACAAACAAGCCAAGACAAGAGCATTTTTCTCCCAAGGCCACATGCAATGAAGAGCCTAAATTCGCACAAGGACAACACAAGTGTAACCCAGGTTAAATGAGCAAGATCACAGGAGCTTGTTTACCAGTTAAGTGAACATTTGTGAAATTGGACACAAAAACCGGTACGAGAGCCTGTGAATATGAGGGCATGTTTTTGACACTGTAAAAACGCACCATGCCCTTGGTGGAATGTGGCGTTGAACTGGGCTTAGTGACGGTTCTACTGTTCTGTAGAGCATGGGACCTAACAGCAGCCTGCCTGTCTCGTCAGAAACAATAGTTTGTTTACATTGTTAAAATACACCAGATATGTAATCCTTGAACCTGTTTAATCCTTAAACCTGTTCCGCTAAAGCTTTTGTTGTTCCCCCAACTGTTTACATTTTTGGAGTATGCGGGCCACTGTTTTGGAGGACGGGCGCAAGTTTGATAGTTCAGTCTTCCTTTCTTTACAAGAAGTTGAACGCAGAAGACGTAGCCCTTTACGACATCCCCCAAAGGTTCAGGCTTACAAGTTCATTCCACATTTAGAAATTCTAAAGCAAGGACCAGGTGAGGGCACAGATACATGCCCTTATCCTATTGGTTGGAAATCCTATTTGTCGATAAGCCCCTCTAAGAACACCCTACGCAGCACAAGAAAATAGTGGGTCAAGCCAATCCCAGGACCCTTGAATATCTAGCCCATGTAATGAAAACGTACCTTGCCACCAGCAAACTAATTTATCGAGACCGAAAGAAGATGCCTTCACCAGCTCCTCCTAATATTCTGTCAAAAGTAACTTCCCAGCCACTGTTTCCACTGACAAAAGTGATGCATTGTGAAGAGGAATTGGTTCTCGTCTTCTGTGTACAGGGCAACTTATGTTTATATTCCACAGTCAACAAACTGTTAGTCACTCCAAAAGGTCATTGTGACTAATTTCCCAATTGCTCTTGGACAGGGACTCCTAGAAGGGGCCTCCCCCCTCCACAAGGCCCTCAGTGCATGTTCTACACCAAAGGTTTGGGAGTAAAGACGACAGGTGTAACCTGCATTTGTTCAAAGACACCCCTAATGACAGCTCGAGGAAGGGCTGCACTACAGAAACCCCCAATGAGGATTTTGAAACCCTGCTGCCTGGTCATCTTTCACTACACATAAAGATTCTCTGAGGCCATACCCCTCTGGAAAATATAATTCAAATTCATTGCAGGGTCACTGTTTCTACTATTCTCTCACAAGGGCCTACCTTAGATTAGATTCAACTTTATTGTAATTGAACAGTACAAGTATAGTACAACAAAATGTACAAAAAAGAGCAGTGCACAAATGTTGTGCAGGGCAGTGTGTCAGTGTACAGATGCTCAGATGTAATACTCATAGGTGAGTAATGTGCAATATAACAATGTTCAGTGTGTAAATGGGCAGTTGGCAGTACAAACAGAATGCATTAGTGCAAGGGTCAAATGAGGTGTCTAAGTGTAAATATGCAATACGAAGTACAAACAGTATGCAAATAAGGAATAAGGTAGCTTGTGTAAAGCAGTAGATAGTGGAGGAGGAAGACTAGTCAGGACACAGAGTTCAGTAGGGTAACAGTAGCTGGGAAGAAACTGTTCCTAAGCCTGCTGGTGCGGGAATGAAGAGACCTGTACCTCTTGCCTGATGGGAGGGAGGCAAACAATTTGTGACTCGGGTGTGAGGGGTCCCTGATAATCTCACGTGCTCTCCGCAGAAAGCACTTGTCTGGTCTTTGATGGCGGGGAGCTGGACACCAAGGATGCGCTGGGGGTTTTTCACCACCCGCCGCAGGGAGTTCCGGTCGGCCGCAGAGCACCCGTTGTACCAACCTGTGGCACAGTTAGTCAGGATGCCCTCGAACGTGCAGGGGTAAAGGTTTACCAGGATGTTGGTGGAAAGGTGGGCCTTCTTTAACTTCCTTAAAAAGTACAGGCGCTATTGCGCCTTTTTCACCAGGATTGAGGTGTTGAAGGACCAGATGAGGTCCTCAGAGATGTGGACACCCAGGAATTTGAAGCTGGCCACACGTTCCACCGTGGTCCCATCAATGAGAACTGGGGCAAGGATACAGCCTTTAGACTCCCAGTAATCCACAATCAGTTCTTTGGTCTTCTTGGTGTTGAGGGCCAGGTTGCTATCTGCACACCAAGCCACAAGGTGCTTGACCTCCTCTTTGTTGGCTGACTCATCGTTGTCGCTGATCAGACCAACCACCGTGGTGTCGTCCTGCTATCATCCTGACAAACATGACAAGGCATGCCTTTCCATACAGACAACAAAACAACTAAATCAACCAATTACACACGATGACACGCATGGTGGCCAGAAATGGGATTTGTTACTACTCCATCTCTTGTTTCCCTTGAGAGAACTCCTTCTACAGGGGTTTAAACTACGTTACTGGGAACCAGGGATCCTCAACATAGCCAAGGAGAACTGAGAGGTGCAGAAACTCATGTATTTCAGCCATATTGCCATGTCTGTAGTATGGCTAAGGGACATCAGACGCTTGAACAAGCTCCTAACAAGTGTATCCCCCATGCCACCTTTATGTTTGACACATACTAATGTTACGATCATTGCAAAACTAACATCTCATCCAAAGACAGTTTGTGCACTAAGCCCATGAGCCGTTTATGTGGATGTTAGAAAAGGTAAACCTTAAAATCTACCAAAAAAATGTATCACATAATATATATATATACATATATTATGTACCTCAGGATTCATTAAGAAATTTTATTTGCTGTGACAGAAAAGTTGTTATTCACATAGATAATTTTTATTTCACAATATTCTATAAAATCTTATTAGTGGGGGTTTAACAAGCTATTGACAAACTTGGACAAATTGTAGATATTCTGTACATAGATTGCCCTTCAATTTGAATGATATTGGAAAATATGTTTAAATAGGGCAAGGGTGTGAATGTTTTTGGATGCAACTGTATGCTGGATTATTGATTTACCTATTTAAAAAATAGTCTAATCTGTAATTGGAAAACAGTGACTATCTGAGAGTTTCATCAATAAGTCTTACTTGCTGTGTGTTGAAGAAAGCCAGTTTAACTGTGTATTCAGCTAGCAAAGGACTCACTAAAATGTATTACAATGTGACACACGTGTGTGGAATATTGCATACACATTGTCATTATACATCAGAGAAACTGTGAGAGGGCTATTTGCACAAATTAATAGTCTACTAATAAGACTTATTATTACAACAGCATGTGGGAATGTGAATCAATTTAGCTAGCTCAGCCTTTCACAAATTCCCTCTGTTCCTGCATCTAGTATTAAGCTATTTATAGTGTTATACGAATTTAGAGTTGGTGTGTGAGTGACTGAAACACATGTGCCTGGAAAAAAAGGGAAGTATATTGTACAGCTGAGCACAGCACATACTCTCTCTAACCCTCATTTTTCTGTGCAACACAGGGGTGTATACATTACATATTATGTAATAACCGTCCATATTTTCCTTGCTTTCCATTGGCTCCTTGAAAGTTTGTTATGCTTTCGCAGTAGTCCTGGAGTTACTGTAGGTGTGACTTGATGACTTTGAAGTTTGTGGATATGCTTGTATATATAAACAATGTATAATAATTTAGAAAAAGTGCCCATTATTAAGATCAACTTATTCCTGTATTTAGGAATGCAGACCAGCGTAATCCAGTAAAAACACTCTATTGTAAAAATATAGTTTGAAAGTTTTGGTCAGATATTTGTACACAAACCTGAGTTACTATAGTTGTGACTGAGTTTATGATTCACAAAAGCATTCCACTAATCTATAAATACTGTTCTAAACAATTTACTACATTAGGTATTAATCAAATAAAAGATAGTGGACACTGAATTCCTGTCAGCTGGTGTCATCACTTTCATGAGCTCAACTTTATCTTACTGTCAGCTTGCAACATTTCTTAATGGGCATATTCAGACCTGTCTTCCAACAAGTCATTTGACACCCACCCACTCAATTCATATTTGTAGAAATAAAAGATAGCTGGAAAAGCTGACAACCAAAAACTTTCAAATAATTTAAAAAAACTGATCAGAAAAACCAATCATGAATAATGGAGAATAGAAAGATATTATATATTGTGGAAGTCAAGAAATACAATTACTTCAACCAGCAATGACAATTCTCACAAATGTTTCCTCACAACAAATCCACAAAATGTAACCAGCGGAATGCTCATATTCTACCTTTCTTGACAAGTACTTCTACTAACTCATACGTGGCACGACAAAAAAGAACAGAAAAAAAGACTGGGTTCACTTACCTTCCAAAGTGCAGAATGTACAATTTTAAAAAGATAGTAAATTGTGTCCTGAAAATAACTTTTTTTGGCCAACGTGTTGTTTTGCCTAGTTCTAATTGGCCGGAGTTTAGAACCAAAGAGAAAGAACAGAGAGTGTCTTCTAGGGGAAAGAGAGAGGGTTAGGGTGGGAACACATGTAGAGGAAAAGGCACGTTAGAGGGCTGTTCAAAATGATGGTCTCAAGTTTCTTGTGATGTCACACATGGTCACTCCTATATCTGCAGTTTTTTTTTTTTACAACAACTGTGCTGAACTGCCAGTTGGAAAAGTCAAAGATACAATTGGGCTAGTCCTATTAGTCCTATGCACTTGTCCTATTAGCAGACTTATAATTCTCAAGTGACACCCCCCCCAAAAATGGTTTTACAACACTAGAAATAAATCTGGTTTATTGATCAACCTGAAGTTGCGTAAGTGTGGGCCAGTGGAATGTGGTACATTAGGCTCCCACAAGGCACTGCTATGAGATAAGCTGCAGTGAATGACCATGCAGCTACACTGGAAACCTTCTAAAGCATTGAAATTATATAGAGTCATTAGGAATTGCCCAAATACCAGTTGACAGGACAGTAAAGTTTGGTTGCCTTTAAATTCTAATGTACAGGACTTTTGCAGATGCGTTTGTTAATAAAAATCTCAAAATAAAATAATATACAAGCTTGCTACTTTGATGGCACTTCCATGCCAATATACTATTTGGTAAAAGATTAATATTTGCAAAATCAACTTGTTTGAGAGCAAACAACCTGGATATTGCTAAACCGCATTGGCACATGAATTGGAACTGCTTCGGTGGTCCCATGAAATTAAAATAAAACTCATAGAGCTCCCAGTGCTGTCAAAAGAAGATGCATATACCTACTGTAAATTAAGGAGCTGTTTTACTTCTATTGGACCAGGGCCTATTGTTAAACTAAGGTAGTCTGGGAAAACAGCCACATGCCAGCAAAACAAAAACAAGATGTCTGAAAAGGTCTCCCATCTAATACTTCAAACATAATTGACCTGTATTAAAACAGTGACTGAGCCCTATCACCAATGGTTAAAATGTTGATATAAAAAGGGCTTTATAAATAAATTAGTCTGAAATTTGATTAAAGACTACTGTTTTGCAGCAACATTTCACCTCAGCTCCATGGTTGGCCTTTTCTCCCTAGCTGTCGGTTTTTGCAGTGCAGAATTTCTGTACTGCATAGCCAGCTTGATCTACAATGTTTGGAGCAAAACTGATCAACTTAGCACAATAAACATTTATGGTTACACGCATGTGGTAATTATTTTACCTACTGTTTGTTTTACCTATCAAAGCATTCAACAACAACAAAAAATTAAGTTATGCAAAATTTGTTTTTTAGTTTAGTTTATGTTTAAACCTAAAATGGCACACTTGATTTAATTTGTCTACTAATCATGAAGTTTTTGACTAATATAGGAAGACTTGCCCATTCAAAATGTAATCTCTGGGTAGGCTCTTGTGTTATTATTATGTTGGATCATATTTTACGATTTTTAAGAAGTCAAGTCGGATTCAAGTTAGACACAACCTTTGACACGTATAAAGTCATTATGACACGTAATTCATTTTCCAAAATGCACGTGCCAAAACCTATTCGACAGTCATGCGACTTGCTTTGCGGGCATGCTGGGAAATAGAGTTTTACATTCCAATCTTTTCAGTTTTACTAGGCTGTATTTATTCCAACAAAAATCATTAACTGGCAAAAGGTTTGGTCCAACCGTTTCTTTATGTGAAATTCAAGTAATATCCATATTTTGTTACGATTGTCGAAACGTTTAGCAACGTAAAACGTTCATTTATTTTGTGGAATTAATTAACGGCTTAACTCAACATCCCATAAATCCCTGCTACAAGGGTTACTCCCCCGTATGACTTATAACAGTCAGGGTGCAACATTTCATAGTGTCCACTCGAGTATGTTAGTTTGCTAGTTAGCAAGATGAAAATCAATTCTAAAGAGATATGGGAAAGCTGTAAAACGTATTAAAATGGAACGATTGCTGAAATAGCCGATGCCTTGTTTATGCCCTAATGAGTGACAATGAAAGCTAGCTAGTTGGACGGCGAGCGACAACAGGCTAGCTAGCGTTAGTTATTTTTTTCGGCCAATTGACCAACCTGTGTGAACGCTAACTAGCTAGCCAATAGAAGCATGTTGAAGCCTGCAGTAATGCTTTAGCTAGAAGTTAGTGGAGGTTTATTGTTAAAGAAATCTCAAGACACATCGGGCACTTACAGTGATGGAGGAAGTTGATAAGATTTTAATTCATTCTCTTAGACAGACTGGCACGTAAGTAGGTACTCTTAACTAGCTAGTTAGCCAGGGCAACATAATCAAGAACTTGTACGGTTGCGAGCTATTTATCTAACTACGTTTGCCAGCTGACTTTGTTTTTGTGTGGATTTTATGCTTCGGACACCCAGATCTCCATTCAGGCAATTTTAGATTATATATTTAAACTCATAGTTGCTTTGTGAACATTGTGAAGCGTTAAGAACACGGTTAGCTGGGTAACTTAGCTCCAATAGCTAAATTGATTGAAATATGTAATATTATAAAATATTATAATAACAAACAAACAATTGTTCACAAAACTGTCTCAAAATCGTGAAAGTGTGAGCAGAATTCTTACATATCTAGCTACTTGAGTTACCGAGCTTTATTGTCATGTCAGAGTGTATCCAGCTGTTAACTTAACTAGTGCGAAGTTAACCCTGTGCACCTGCAGCTCATGCTCTTGTCTTTACACAGGGATGTGGGGAACGATGTGCAAAGTGTGAAGCACTTCACTAGTGAGCTGATTGTGGAGGCGGTAGTAAGATGTCTGCGAGTGATCGACTCCGCCCTGGGGAGTGGCCTGTCACCGTCCTTACCCCCTGGCATGTCTGCCCGCTTCCGAGTGGGCATGAGTCTGGCACAGGCTTGTCAGGTGAGACTTCAAAAGGAAGGTTTTAGGGCATCCCCTTATGTTGGGCATCCCCTTATGTTGTCACAAAGTGCCTTTGCATATACCCAGCCTGAAATCTTAAAGTGCATGCAACATTAGTTAATGTACAGTGGCTAGGAGAGGCTGTGGATAGAGCCACTGTAAATTCATGTTTTTATTATAAATGTTTTGGAACATGGTGGAAAGAACTGGAAAGCCAAGTACTTCCCACCATGCCTCGCTATTACACAATTTAACGTTGGGCAGAGAGTTGAGAAAAATACAGTAAAACTAATGGCTAACCCCTGGCAATGATTTAGAATTGCTGGAATTGCGCTGTCTGTCGATGCAACATTAATTTATTCCATAAGGGATTTTAGATTCACTTAATTAAGTTGACAACAATTAAAATGTATTCATTACAAGATGTACTCAGCAAATTTGAATTAATTCATCCTCCAAAAACAATTACTGCCAAGCCTGTTGTCCTATGGATATTTACAGGTTCTGTAAGCTTACATGAAAAGAAACACCTTATTTGAAGGGGAATCTTAAAATCCATTTTGGAAGAAGTAAATTGAGTAGTAACTTAGACTCTTCAAGTCATAGTTAGACAGTTCATTATTTCTTCGCAGGATCTTGGCTACAAGGGAGAGATTGGTTACCAGACATTTCTGTACAGCAATGAGCCAGAGATCCGCTCCCTACTCATGTTCCTGGTGGAGAAGCTGCCCAAAGAAAGTTCTGATGCCATGGACCAACCAGCAGGTACATATGTGGTAAAAGAAAGTCAACTTTGACTACCACAGGGCTGCCTAAACGTGTTCATCTATAGCTGCTGCCCTGAAGGTTATCTCCTCAAACCTGTTTGTGATTAACCTGATAAAGCTTTTTATTCAGCTAATTAATAGAATCTGGTGTGCTGAATTTGAGTTCGAGAGAGACACTACAGGACATCAGCGCTCAGCTCATGTTCTCTTGCATCTCTTGTAGTTATTGTATATATGTAATACCCCTAGAGTCTTCTCTTTTTGTGTGTTCTTTATACATTGGTTTGTTATTTTTGTCTGGATGTATTGACTCCTATGTAGTTGTATTTGTACGTCTGACATACATTCTCCCTTCGCCCAGGTAAATTAGTGCTCCTGCGGAAATCCATAGCTGCCCAGATTAAAGCTCAGCTATCCGTTCCCTGGCTCCCTCCAGCATGCCGGCTACCCCTCCTCGGTAAAACACAGGTATGTCCTGCCAGATGTCGCAAAGACATGTTAATAATCTGGCCAAAAGCATTTAACCAACACTGACACAACATGTTTCCCTAAATGGTAAAATAAGATAGATTTCAGGACCGGTTAGTGATAATACCATGGCAATGAGACATAGCCAGTTTCAGATGTATTCTGTTTTTAATAACGGCCTGGCTATTTACTCTAGTCAATCCCATTTCGTTATATCTTTTATATGAAGTGTTCCCTCTTGTGGTCTAATTTAATGTTTTTTTTTTATTTTAGAGCCCAGGACCGTCATACGCTTTCCACTCTCAGAGGCTTAGTTTACCATACTGTCTCAAAGTGCCTGTGGAAACACAACTGAAAGGTAAACCTCAGAATACTACAGTACACTTGGCTTTAGTAGTGGCTGTCAGCACTTGTCATTCCTTTGTCAATTTCTTCTGGTTTTGAGGTTTTTTTGTTGAATGATTTAAATTTATTTAGGCTGCAATCTGAGGCGCATTTAACTGCCGATATCTGAGGATAACTAATTAGCATCCGCTCTGGGCCTTCCTTTCCTGTGGCGATCCTCATGAGAGCCAGTTTCATCATAGGGCTCGGTGGGTTTTGAGACAGCACTTCTAGCAACTTTAAAAGTTCTTCAAATTCTCTAGATTGACTAACTTTCATTTCTTAGTAATTATGGACTGTCTTTTCTCTGCTTGTTTGAGCTGTTCTTGCCATAACATGGACTTCTCCAGTTCCGGCATCTTAATGGTCTTCTGTATACCATCTCTACATCAAAGCACAACTTATTGTTTCAAACACATTAAGAAAGAATGGAAATCCACAAATGAATGTATTTATAATATGTATTTTGTTATCCGTTTGTTACCTCACAATTGTTTCATTTTATTATCTTTACTATTATTCTACATGTGCAAAATAGCTAAACTCAAGAAATGCCATTGAATTAGTTGGTGTACATACTTTTGCCTGGTATTGTGTATATACAGTTCAAAAGCAGGTTTTACGTAAGGCGTAGTACCAACTTTGTCACTGGAATAAGAGACCCCAACAACTCCAACTATGTGTTCTTTAACTCTCCAGAGGAAATGGACTACCAGAAGGATTTTCTTCCCCCTGTTACTGCCCAGCCTTCCCAGCATGCCTCAGTGCCGGCCTCCCTGCTGGAGCACCATGCCGGGGAGCTGAGTGCTGCCCAGGAATGGGAGAATGAGTGGAACAGCCAAGGCCTTCTCTCCCGTCTCACGCCTGAGGTACTCTTAAAAGGGAGTAATTGCCAATGTTATAAAT
This sequence comes from Novumbra hubbsi, assembly GCA_016801125.1. Taxonomy (NCBI): domain Eukaryota; kingdom Metazoa; phylum Chordata; class Actinopteri; order Esociformes; family Umbridae; genus Novumbra; species Novumbra hubbsi. The sequence continues at coordinate 25,972 of JACXGK010001610.1, read as the reverse complement.
GTTGAAACCTTAACTGCATTTCATGGTTCGTCCCCAGTTTTGCTTTGCTATACATGCTGCAATTGTTTTGTTTTCCCTCAGTGTTTCCATCTGATTGTAATCAGAGGGGCATTCCGTAACTGGTCAATTCTGATGCACTGCCACAGAGAACGAAAGCTGATGCGCTTTACCAAGCTGATGCGCAGTTCACCATCGCACACACTTTACAGTTGCACAAACACCTGAGCCGAGCAACAATATCCTGCTTTCAGAGTATCTAGCTAGCATGCAAAGTCAGAAATGTAACTGGCTGTGTTTATGCCGCATGCATGTGTGGAACTGTCAGTAAGATTCTTTCACCGATATAATGCAGGCAGCTTTGAGTGGCAACCAAAGGTAAGAAGCTAAGTGTCACATCTCCGATGCATGCAGGACACTAGATTAGGTTTATGTATTTTGCTTTCAAAATGAAAGTCAACGCTATATGTATGATATGAATTCATTAGTTTGTCCCGATTTTGCCAATTGTGTATTGGTGAAATTGCACATGTCTACTACAAAGGAAAAATATAAACAAAACAGAATTACTGTTAATATTACATTTTCATTTTACATAAGGTAATGAATATTATAAGGTTGAGCACATTAAGGTTGCATTTGAAGTCAATTATCTTAGATAAAAAGAAGTATTTGTTGATGCTCCCCCTGGGAAAGAATGACTAAACCCACTTCTGTGTACATAGAAACCACTAGTTGCAGCATATTACAACTGGCTGCAACCTCTCTATTACAAATGTGAAAACCACAAACTGAACATGATCAGTTCTTAATAAAATAATCTAACATGGTCACCTTGCCTTTCGATGGTTTGGACATGTTTGAGTGCAAATGTACACCCAAAATGAATACACAACCCCACTCACGCTCCTTAAGCTAGAATGTCCTGTTAAACTGTCATACAACTTTGAGTGATTTCAAATTACAATCGGGGAGCACATTCTAAGCAGGGGATTTTTTTTTTTTCTTCAAATAGTTTGACAGTTAACTGAAATCTGCCCAAATCAATTATTTTCTAAACCTCCTGTTTTGATCAATTTGGATTGATAAGAACATTGTGTGACTTTTTCTGAACTTGCTCATGGAGAACCTGAACAATGAAAATAATAAAAATAATACCTGGAACAGTTGGTAGCTAGGATATGTCTGGTAGTTTTAGGCTATTTTATTCTGGAAAGGAAACAGGAAACCACCAGAGCATACATTTAGTTGTTTTAGCTTCTTTCAATAGGAGTTCTCTCTCCAGGAGCCTACCAGTGCTTTCCCTTGACAACTGTTGGAAGTGGGGTCACTGGCACTCCTCCTAGTGGTCCTTGTCTTGCGCTGGAGACATTCCCCTGTCTTAACCCTGTCCCAACCTTCTCATGGCTTCCTGGACCTTCTGTCCCTGTTGCAGTGTCTGGGTCTTGTTTCCTGTGGGGGACTTATTGGTTTTCCTTTGTCCCCTCCATTTGTTTATATACTTTGAATCTAATACACTGGACTGAGGCTGGGACAGGTTTTATTTGACCTTCGGCTGTCTGTAGGCTTGGGTTATGTGTAGCCTTCTCCCCCTTTTCAACTCCACAGCTGTGGTCTTCTCAACCTTGGTGAAGGTAGATTTAATTTTTTTTTGTAGATAAGCACATTCTAGAAACTGAACCAAATAGTTGACTCTGGTAGTTTTTGCCTGCCCAAATATGTTGCCATATTCAGATACTAGTACATTCTAAAATACAAGCAAATTCAGGTTACAACATCAAAGGTAGTGAATAAGCAGGCTGTGACTAGTGTAAGCAACACCATACACTACTCACTGCTCATTCATAGTATTGCTTTTTGTATATTTGTGTTTCCTTTTTCTTCCGTTTCAGGAACTCTTAGTACTTGGGTATTATGCGTTACATTGTACTAAAACCATTAATGAGAAGTTGTAATTTAACTTGAATTTGCACCAATGATATTTCTTACATTTGGACCAATGATATTTCTGCTTTCAGTGCAGTGCTCTGATCATCGAAACCCTCTTGTGTCCATCCAGGAATATCGCTCTAGGAAGCGTGCCCGTCTGCAGAAACGGATCGTAGAGCAGCTGCGTACAGCAACCCAGTCCCGCCCCGATACCCCTGGCACCCCCAGGTCAGGCTCTGATCTCACAGAGCTACTGCAGGCTTTTGGGGGCTCCGTCGGTGCTGGTGACCTCCTCACCAAGGGCACCCGCTTCACACACACTGAGAAATTCACTTTCACACAGGTGAATGAGGGGTTCAAAGAAACAACCTGAAGACATTGAAAAATAATCGACACCGGTTTCCCCCTGTAATTGCCAAATCTGAATTCTGCCTTGGTTTATCTCCAATCGGTCTATACTTATGGGTTTATCTTAGGAGCCTGAGAAAGCTGCACAGCAGATGGCAGAAGCGGCCAGCTCCCTGCCCAGCTCGCATCAGTCAGAGGAGGACCTACAGGCCCGACAGCAGGAGGAGCTGGCCTTGCTGAAACAGCAGCTCCAGCAGCTCTCTCTCAGCATGGAGGAGGTGGGCGGTGACATGAGGCAGCTCAACGTGTCCATTCATCAGGTAACTAGAGACTCTGGTTCAAAACAGGCAAACTTTTTGTTTGTGACGTCTGGCTTAAACTTAGTTTCTATTTGCCTGGACATTGGGTAATATAGAAATTAATGCATTCTTTCTCTCAATATTCAGTTTTTGTGGTATTTATTAAAAACTCTAAGTTCACCGCCCAGTTCAAAAGTCCAGTTTTTTTAAAAGACCCAGCTAATGTTCAAACGTGACCCCCAGAATGCCCTAAAGAGATCCTTTTCAGTTGACCAGGCCTGGCAGACAACAGTTACTGGATCCTGACCACAGTAGAATGAACCACGGCATGTGCAAACACTAATAGCCATAATACATTGTCTCCTGTTTGTGTGCAGGTATCAGATGAGCTAAAGCAAAAAGAGCTCAGCAATGCAGAGAAGGAGGATTCTGTGCGTGTGAAGAAGCAGACCATTGACCTGATGCCGGATGCGGAGAACAACCTGGCCAAGCTGCAGGCCCTAGTTGAGGGAAGTGCCAGGCGAGTGGTAAACCTGGCGGCCCAGTGGGAGAACCATAGAGCCCCACTTATAGATGAGCACCGCAGACTCAAGACGCTCTGTAGCAACCGCGAGGTAGCATTCCTTTTGTGGATCTATTTTTGTGTGTGTGGAATAAACTATTTTTCTTAAACTTCCATTCTATAACTTTCTACTTTGTAGATTGAATCCTCCCGAAAACTTTCTGAAATAAAAGATCTCCATGTCCAAATTCGTCAGTCTGCAGAGGAGGCGAAGAAAAAGGAGGGACTGTATAAACAACTGGTAATCAGACTAATGTATTTGGAGTGGTTTACTTTGACCACTGTTTTGTTTTATCTTGGTTCCTGTCTACGCATTGTCTGAAAAGGAAAAAAAAAAACGGACTTCTTCTTTAGTTAACAGAATTTGAGAATCTACCCAAAGACGTCTCCCGCTCAGCATACACTGTGAGGATTCTGGAGATTGTTGGTAACATCAGAAAACAGAAGGAGGAAATCACAAAGGTACACCATCTGCCACACTTAAATACAGTTCTGGGTATCTGGTACAAAGGGAGTTTGGCAGAAGGTCAGCTACTTAATTTACGAATTATAACAATGATACAATGATTTGTCTTAAAAATACAAAAACGTATCAACACAATCAAGAATGAGCTCATTTAAATTTAGCAGAATCATGTGGAAATGTGAATTCTGTATTTGTTTTGTTCTTAAAATTCCACATTGTCCATCATTCATAGCAAATGCAGAGACATGCCTCTGTACACAATAGCTGTATTGAAATGCTCTCTTGTACTGGGACTGAAACCAATTTTGTTTATTAAAGCAATGTTGATCAAGCCAATGTTGTGTATGTGCCTGGCTGTAATAATTACAAAGGAAACGATGCATGACTACTTTTTCAGATCTCACTTGCCCTTCACAACACATTCTCACTTAATAGTGTATGGTTTAGCGTGGACTACTGACAAATTGAACTACACAAATCCCACTGATCTTGAAAACTTGATGCAGCTAAACCAAGGGGGCACTCGGTGTGAAATGCTCCTTTAAAACAAACGTAAACCTGACTGATTTGAAGTGTGGTATTTGTATAATTTTTTTTTGTAGATTTTGTCTGATACTAAGGAGCTGCAGAAAGAGATTAACAGCCTAACTGGGAAACTGGACCGAACGTTTGCTGTGACAGATGAGCTGGTCTTCAAGGTAAAGTACCTAGAAAGAATTCATGCTTCTACTTTGTGTTTGAGATCTCCGCTTGATCAACTTGCTTGCAAGGATTAAGACTACTATTTAAATATTTTTTAAGAAACATTTCCATGACAGTATTATCATGCATCTTTTTGCCCCCTAAAATAATTGATCAAGCAGTGGACACAGTCTCATGCAACCAATTTCAAATACAGCTTCTTCAAACAACCACAAGATCACATGTAGCTTTTAATCAAATAATTGATTAGCTAGAAGCTACAGTAGGAAGCTGGTGAGGCAAGACCGCGTAGTTAGCTGCTTAGTTGCTACAGAGCGTTTTGTGTTTGGGATGCACAACCATTACATTACACTGGCAGTTACATCTAATAAAAAAATCCATACAATTTTGGGTAATTCAATTATGTACTTTTTTGGACTTATCAATCCTTTCCATCATACTATGTAGGATGCAAAGAAAGATGAATCTGTCCGGAAATCCTACAAATACTTGGCAGCATTGCATGAGGTAAGGGCTTTTTGAGCTGAATTTATCTAAAAAACTAAATACCAATGCATGTATGCTTGGGTCTGGTGTGCTGTAGTAATTCTAAAGGTATTTTTCTTTATTGAGAGTTGACAGTAGTGGGACAAGGACACACTGACAGACTTTTGGATCCATTTTGCTACTTTATTTGATACCTTACTGCCAGTACCCAGCTGGAGAGCGGATACAGCTTCTGCGATTGTATGCACACTTTAGAGTTACCCCAGATATTTGACCTTTTCTAGTTGTATTTGTATTATCAGTACATGTCCTAAACCATGAAAATGTAAACTGATAAATTGATTTTGGGAAAATGGCCCCCCTTTGGTTAATCATCAAATGTATTTTATAAAGCCTGGCAGTTGACACAAAGTGCTTACAGATACCCAGACTGAAACCCCAAAGACCAAGCAACAAGAGGTGAGGCACATTGGCTAGGAAAAACTCCCTAGTAGGGTGCAAACTTGGAGAGGACTCGGAGTGGCCATTCCTCTTCTGGCTGTGCCAGGTGAAGGTCATTAAAGTACATGACCTTCTGGGCCACATCATTGATGGAAGCTGACTGTGATCCTTAAACAGAATGTATATCTGCTCCATACAGAGACCAGGACAGGAAAGTACCAGGACCAGGAAGTTCCTGGTACCATTTAAAAAAGAAAAAAAAAAAAAAAAACTAAATGAAAGGATGTAAAATACCAAGAGACTAATGTGCTGTAATTTTAATATGGTGCATGCGATTTGGAAGAAAATTTCACTGAATCAAGTATTTTAGCAAATGCTCTAATTATTACTCTCCTGCTCAAATAAAGAACATATGTTCACCTTGTCAACTTTGGGATTTGATCTAGCAACCTTGCTCTTAGTGTTAAGGTGCTCTAATTGCTGCATCAGTTCATTTTGACTTTATTTTCTGTCCTGGTATAGAACTGCACTCAGTTGATCCAGACTATTGAGGATACAGGCACAATCATGAGAGAGATCAGAGACCTGGAGGAACAGGTATAAGTAGCTTTGTTTTAATCCAAACCATTAACTTGCACTATTAAAGTATAACCACAGAATCTAGGCCACATTTCTTGTTGTATTTGATATAGAGAAACGGTTTCAGTTCCCTTCTCCCCATAGATTGAAACAGAAAATGGTAAGAAGACTGCAAGCAACCTGGAGAAGATCTTGGAGGATTTCAAAGCCATTCGCCAGGAGAACTCCGTTCTTGTGGCCAAGATCAGAGAGGCCTGACTTGTTAGCTGGTTAAGCTGACTGGTAGCTGTGGCCGAAGAGAGCGGTCTTCGTCTTGAGTTAGCTTCTTTTTTTTTTTTTTATGAAGGTGGGTCCACTCTGGTATGCTTATTGACTCCAGGATGGGTCCACTCTGGTATGCTTATTGACTCCAGTTTCAGGGTCTGATGCCCCAGGTGGTGGAGATTTCACAAGAACCATTACAATGGTAAAAAAAAAATGTATTAACTTGGTCCGTTTGTGGTGCTGGGCATGCAAATACTACTGAGATTTCAAGCTCTAGTACACATGTTCCTCTGTGTGGGAGGAAATAACGAGACCATTGTCACCTCTTCTGTAAAAATAAATATGAGGGTGTTACTCTCCCTTTCTCTATTGTCTGCATTAGTAGAATGCACTTGACTGCCTCTTCTGTGCGTGTGTGGAACCAAGAAGGCACACTCCATCCAGGTTTGAATGTCCACATGGTTCTTTGTCCAGCCTCAACCTTTTGCATCACCTTCTAGGTGCATTAAAGGATGTGGGAAAGGGGTGATTTTTATACTGAAATTACATCTTGTTTTTTATGCATTAACTGTCTGACCTGAAACCAATGTTGAATATTGAGAACCTATTTGTAGTGTCTAACACACAGCAATTCATTTCAATTGCTATGTATCCCTAGTGTCCATACACTGGTTCCATATTGATTAACCCAATCAAAAAATATTTTCTGTAAATCATGCTTTGACCTTTTGAAATGTTTGAGTTATTATAGACCTGTTGAGCAAATATCTTAATGATCAAGGTGAATTACAGATACTGATGTATGCCCCCTATGAATTTGAGGACATTGATCATTCCTTACATTTTCCAGTCGGTCATTAAAATATGTTTATTTGGTACTCATTTCTTAAAATGTTATCCAGTCATACGCTTGTAAACCCAGTTAGTGTAAGTCATTTTGCTGAAGTTTTGGTGTAGTGAAAATGTCTGTTTTATTCACACATTAAATTCACTGTTTCAGAGGTCAAATGCACCATTACCACGTGTAAGTACTAGACTCAGGATTTTTAGATTTGCACTACAGTTCAATATTTAAAAAATACTAATTTTGTTTAGAGCAAAGCCGTAGCTATTGGCATGTGCATCTTACAAATTTAAGTCGATTATCATGCCTTGGACTACATTGCTGCTTTTGTCTCTTTGCTCTGTAGTGTTTGGCTTAGAGACTTGGTGCAAAAACGAATCTGGTTTTGGTTACGGATAAATGTTTATATCAGAAACAATGTGGCCTAAATGAATCACTGTTGTTTTCATTCACACTTTGGTTTCAGAAGATCAATAGCTGTTGGGACCCTGTTGTGTTTGCTGTTATATTCTACTTTGGGAAATGTCTGAACAAGCTAAATGCTGGGACGTTTGCCCCTGAGGAAAGGCGTTTTAAAGAAAGAACGTGGCTGAAAGTTGTGAAAATTACGTTAAACCTATTGCATTATTTAAAAGTAAATAAGCAAATTATTGGGGAACGTCTAATGTGACTTGGTGATAAAATTCTACAAAATCCTGGAAATGTTGCCTGAAACTTTAATTTCCAGTTGACTAGCTGAAATGTCGTAAATGTCTGATGTAGGAAAGCACGGTTAATACCAGGGCTCGAGCTTTGATCAGGTAGGGGGTGGCCGACTTTTCTTGACATTTCAATGCGCGAAATTCTCTCCGGTTACCAAGGATTTGAAGGGATTCCTTGATCCCTTGATCTCGCAAATGACAATGCCTTTTCTCGTGCGGCGTGTCTACGTTATGCACGCTGAAGTTGAATTAGACGGAGTGTCTTCGCAACCTTTGCCATGTCTCTGATCATTTCAAGCTGAGGCAATGGTAGCAAATAATAGGTTTCGTTTCTTGCAAGTTGTACATATAGTGTACTTTTTTACTTGGAAGCAGTCACAATAAAACCATGATAAATTGCCGTTGTGATCTTATCGTATATAAAGTGAAGAGGACCTACTCTCATTTGGATCATCTTAATTGAGCCTGGCGATGCATCTTAATTTTTTCTAAAATGTTTCAACAGAAGAATATAGAACATGTTTGCGAGGAATCTACAATGTTATAATGGAAATGTTTTACGGAACAGACACTTTTTTGGTTGAATACGCAGTTTGCAGATATATCTGCGTCATTAAACATTTTAACCACAGTAAAAAATGATACAGCCAACGTAAATGGAGTCACCGCCTGCGTCAGCGAAATTACGCATCGCTGAACTTGCTTGTTTTCTCCGGCACTTTTTGATTATTTTGAATAACATAACAGGAAAGGGAACCCGGTTAAGTCGGGCGGCGATTAGAAGTTTGTCCCTGGCATCCCCTGTTTCTGTGACCGACTGTCTCGAACCACCGATATTTAACCAGCGGGTGGTCATGCGCGTGTAGAGAGTTGGCGCCTGTTTACGTCTGTATTGTCAAACCAATTAGTCGAAACGGTTCCCAACTTAAGCTGACATCCTAACTAACAACCTTAACAGTTTTACTTTAGGCTTACCATGTAGCTACTGAAGCTTGTAGCGAGAAAAGTTTAAGTATGTTCTGAACAATTTCTAACGCCTAATTTGTTGTAATTTGCACATTGTATTTTGTTAATTAGCAATGAAACAATCGAGCATTTTGAAGAAAATGTTCCTTTTTCAATGTTTTTTGTTGTGATCACACCGGTCTCAGAATATTTATTAGTCCCTCTGTAATATGAAACAATGTTACTAACAGTTTGCCTGTCTTGAACCGTTAAAGCTAGACAATTCACCTTATTACCTGTTTAGGTTGTCCCCATTTAAATTCGTCTTGTTTACAGAAGGTCCCTGGATGTCATATCCGTAGAAATATTGTCTTACAGTAAGCTATGTCGTTGTTGTCATGGTTGTGGATAGGGTCGTGCAATTGGCTTACACTGTTTGGGCTTTTGCAGAGTTGAAAGTGTTAAATGGATGGTTTCCTTGCTTCATCACAATAGTGAGATTAAAAATGACCTGTTCTGGGTTTGGCCAATATTTGTTTTTAATCGAAAATAAAATATTGAAAATCCAATGAAAAAAGGTACACAAAACAATTACTTGTTGGTGAGTGAACCTATTTCAATGATAACATGTAATTCAGTCTTGGAAACATCACAACCATTATCCATCTAAAAAGTTTAGTGATTGTTTGGAGAAGTGCAGCCCTGTTTCTCTAGACAACAATTGTCTCTGTCTTAACTAGTGATTCATTTGCAAAGTCGAACTATGATAATGTGTGTAAACATTAGAGCCTGGTTGATTTATCGTTTGACTGATATTAGCCTTTCACCGATAAACTGAATCTTGTATCAGTCTTACACCGATTAGGCATCTATATTGCATTATGTTAATCAATGTAATCACATTTACAGTAGTTATTCTGCTTTTAATTGTTTTCTAAAGATGTATATGTATAAATATATATACAATGTATAAAAACAGTCTTATTTATCAGCTTTAACCACTGATAATTAGTTTGTTATACCAGGACGCACTGTCCGCAATCCGGTTTGAAATTGCCTATGTGATCTGTACAATACCGGCCACTAACACGGTTGACAGAAAATCAGTTTATTTTTTCATTCCTGTAATATCGGGGTCACAGTAAATGGATGTGTAACTAATGGTCAACAACAGAATTATTTTTACGAAACACTAACTTCATGCGCATGGGTGTTTACTATACACTCGAACATGAAAGGGGTTCAGATAAGCATTTATTAACTGAGCCACTCGTGTTGAAAATGCTAAGTGGGCGACCTGATAAAAACTTAATGTTTTGCTGAAGGGCATATTGTTTTGACTTGCAGCTTAGTCTCCTGTCATAGAGGTCGCTGGTATGCCTACGGTTTAACTTCTGTAACATCTGTTGACTTGTCTTGTGCAACCAACACTTGTCTATTACAGCCCATTATATACAGCAGGGTGAACAAGTATTTGATACACTGCCGATTTTGCAGGTTTTCCTACTTACAAAGCATGTAGAGGTCTGTAATTTTTATCATATGTACACTTCAACTGTGAGAGACGGAATCTAAAACAAAAATCCAGAAAATCACATTGTATGATTTTTGAATAATTAATTTGCATTTTATTGCATGACATAAGTATTTGATCACCTACCAACCAGTAAGAATTCCGTCTCTCACAGACCTGTTAGGTGTAAGTAGGAAAACCTTACTGCACATCACGGCTGGGACGATCAATCTTTCAGATGGTACTTTTACAAACACAGTACAGCCCAGCTTTATGCAGAGCTGTTATGGTTGACTGGCACACCATGACTCGTACTTTCGGCCATTGAACTCAAGCTCCTTCAAAGCTATTGTTGGTCTCTGGGTCTCCTTCCTGTTTGAGAGCACTTTTGAGGAACAGCCCGTGCAAGGGTGGTGGGATGGAGCTTCCTCCTGTCGATTTGAAAGACATTGTTCTGAATGCTTACCGGGATAACTAAACACGTGTCTATTTTTTTAACCTTTTTTATAATCTATACATTTGTATCACTTCTATTCTGAATATGAAAGTGGTTGTTGTTTTATTTTTAGATTCACAGCCTGATTTTGAATCCTATATCAATGGTGTTTTTAAGCAAAAACAAATCAGAAAGCAACTTCAAATATTTTACAGGTTGAGGCAAACGGTTCATTTAGTGTCTTTGTTCCTTTTTGACAAATAATCCTTTATATAACACCAATGCCACATGATAACAATGGATTTGAAAGCTTTTGTAGGGCATGATTTCATGGTTTTATTTGAACTTTTTGCTCCGATTACATGAATCATTTATATTGGCAGATTCACAAATCAGAACAGTAAAAAAACATCACAAACAATCATAGAACTTGATGACATCTCACAGACATGTTTACACCGTGAGTAATCTAATCCATCTCACATGCATGTTTACACAAATCACAGATATTCCACTATCTCACATGTTTACATCATGAGTAATCGTAATCCATCTCTCATGCATGTTCACACTGTGAGTAATCTGATCCATCTCACATGCATGTTTACACCGTGAGTAAACTGTGATCCATTTCATTCATGTTTACATCATGAGTATCTGCAGCAAATGGAAATAAGTCCTAATTCCTTGCTAAATGAAAAGTCAGAGTTCAGCATTTTAAATTAAACACTGCATATGCTTTGCCAGCTCCATTTTTTTAAACATATTGTTAACTGGCTATAGTGCTGAAAATCACACTTAAATAGTTCGAAATGAGCCTTTGACACGATTGCAACTCCAAGTCAATCTGTGGTCAAAGAAAATTACGACATTTCTTAGCCAATTTACAACTATACTGTATCTCAAGTATTGTTTATGAGTTCCACTTATAATGGAGATACCCTATAAGTCATGTATTATTGCCATTAAGATGGATAATTCACAATGGGCCTAGAAAGCATGCTAGATAATTATTGATAACATGTAGATTTTAGTTATTTGGAAAATATGACAGCATTTGTACCTTAATACATTTGTGTTATTGACACATGGTAAAGGAAGCTTTTTCCAACCATTTCTATACATCTATATATCTATATAGTAAAAACATTGTTTAAAATACCTATTTGGTTTGAGTTGTGGTATGAAGCATGTGCATTTAAAATCTGCTGTATATGATTTGTCATTAAAGTCTTATGCATGGTTGCAAAGTTGAAGGACAAAACTATACATTTTTAGAATTACCCCATGCATTTAATGCAACTACAACCTTGATACTCCCAGTAAGTAACAGCTAATACTATTTGCCTATTCATTTAGGATTAAGTACTCCAACAGACGTGGCTATAAGATCTGTCTATACAGGGTATTAGCTTTTGGTGAAAAGGCTACATTATTAAAACAAGGAAAAAACAATTGAAGTAACAGATTCCACACCATGTGCAACCAAGTAAAGTCTATAAAGTCATGTTTTCACAACCTCAAGTAAAATAACCTAAAAAGTAACTAGACATTACCAAATGTCCTGGGCTACAAAGGGACAGTGGGTAACTTGAATAGCCAGATATTTCTAGATTTTAATACTACTACTACTACTACTACTACTACTGTAGGTCTACTGGCATACAACAACCCAGCAGATGGCACTTATGTTCTATGCACTATGACCCAATGATCCTTATACGTGGCTTAGGCTCAGTTCCTGCCTCTTCATATTAAGGTTGGGTTCTGCCAAGTCTCTGTGAGGCCCTCTCAGCGGATGTGAGCCATCTCCTCTAGGAAGGGAGTCTTCATGCAGCCGGTGCAAAGCTGGTCCATCCACAGGGGTGCCTCGTGCTGCAGCGGGGTGCGACGGGGATAGAAGGTGTAGGAGAGGTCGTAGTTCAGGAGACAGCTGAGGGACGCCATGTAGAGGTCAGAGAAGCGACACAGGCGACGGGAGAAGAAAGTGGGGTTGTGACAGGTGCGGAAAATGCTGCCAAAGTGAGGGTTGAACAGGTTCTTCGTCACAGCTCTGTAAAAGAAAAAAGGATGGAATCCAAAGAGGTTCACAGGGTCGTACAAACCTCAAGTAAATATCACAGTGAATCCTTCGGGTCTGATGGTTGATGAAATATTTACAACAAACATTGAAGTACAGTATCTAATAAACTACGCTCACCGAAGCTCTTCTCTCTCCTTTAACCAATCCTGCAGAACTTCCTTTGACTCTGGATCTCGATGCATCTGCACAAGTGTGACAATGCCAAAGTAAATGTAATTCATTGAGCTCAACATGGCCATATATACATAGTCTTACCACTTGGCTAGCTAAAGCCATGGCGTCCACCTCAAAGACCGCACCAACGCTCTGTAGGTTTACCTGCATGCGTTCCAATAAACCTGTGAGGGCCTGCAGCCAGGTGAGGCTCTGGGCGTATTGCTCCGTGTTCACCACCCTGGTCTCCATCTCCAGCTCCGGCACTATGGCTCCCGTTCTCCAGCCATGACGCAGCATCAGGTCCTGCAGAGACAATGAGTAGTCAGCCCTGTACCATGAGTAACCACTGTCTAACCACAACAGAAACGGCACACATTGGGAAATATCCCACAAACTGACATCACATCCACGTCAGTAAACCACACATTACGACTCACTGCCAAGTCACTGTACAGATGATCTCCAAAGTAGAGCACCTTGGATCCTCGCCATCCTGTAAGCCTGAGGAAGTCATACAGATTGCCCTGCAACAGGGAGACAGAGCAATGTTTAAAGCACAACCAGAAAAGTTTCCACTGTGGATCGGCAAACAAAAACAAAAAAACGAATGACAATATAGTCTTTGACCGAATAAGACAAGTAGAAGCCTCGACTATGAGTCATTTAAGTTGGCAGTGCTTATTGGGTAAATGGAAATCTACTACATGAATGAGTCATAGAATCAAAAGGCTATTTTGGTTGTACCAAATTGGATCTTTACCCCTAGAAAAAGTCTCCACTCTTACCTGTTTGTAGATCTGGCCCTTATCCAAGCTCCTGATCTTGTCCCACTGTAGGTCCCCGTTGCCATCCAAACGTCTGAAAGGTCTGCAAGTGGACAAAAACGTGAAGTCATATAGAGAAGAAATAAAGGTCCCTCCATAATTAGTGCAGTGGTTCATGGTAATTGTTTCACACCCTAATACACAACCGGTTGGGCCACACTAGTTTGCTCTGATGCAATGACAAAATACCAACATTTCAACAGCCAAGCGGTTTTCATCGAGGTAAAATGTCAAACACTGTAGTTCACATATGTGGTTTTAAAGGAACAAATGCAGATGCTAGTAATTATTACCATGTTTGCCATTTTTAATCGGTCAATTTCTTAAGTAACACTTCAGAGATAGGATTAGAAAAATGGATAACGTGCGATCAGACGTGACCTACAATAGGCCACATTAAAACCTGTACAGTTACAAAACAGAATCACAGGAATGGTTTGAGGTCAAGTTCTACAATGAGACCAAAAGGAATAAGATTGCCTCCGGTATGTTAATCGGTTCACTATTTAAAAATGACCAAACCTAAATAGACCTTTTTACATCAGTCACAAAATGCTGGAACAGATTTGTAATAATTGACTAATATTATCTGCTTTCCCTTGTTCTCCTCCCGTGAAGCTCAGAAAATATAAAGCATGTCTGGAGACAGACTTTCTTTGGCACTGAAATACACCCTAGGGTCTAAGGCAATATGTGTGTCTTGCGGCATGAAACAGGCTTCAAAAAGCTGAGGCAGTTGCCTGTGATGTTCAGGAATTTAGGAATTTCATGGTTGGGACTATAAAGATATTCAAAGTATCACACTTACTTGCCACAGTTGTTGAAGAAGTGTGGTTTGTCAGCTTCAACAATGACAATGTCAAAGAAATCTCTCCATTCCTTTCCTACCATGTAGTTCATCCCCTTGTCCCTAAACAATGAGAATTACAGTTGATTAGTCAACAACCACAAAGGCAGTTACAAAACTAAACAGAGAAACAAACCTGTAAGTGTTTAAAATCCGATTTGTTTGACGGGCAGTTTAACTTGGTAGACGGCACCACTCACACAAAGCTAAACGGGCTGTTGGTTATGAGGAAGAGCTTCTTGCCCTGGCTGACCAGACGATGCAGAACGGCATACGTCTCATCTCCTCTGATTATATATTTCTCTGCAGGAAGAAAATAAGAATAGGGGGTGAATTTAGACAAAACCCAAGCATAATGATCTTCCACAAGTATTTTGTGGCACAAAAATGTTGCACATCCACAGAACATGTTGTGTCTCTTGAAGGAAATCTTACCCATTGGGCAATGTTACAAGCATTTAATTGTCTCAGCAGGGCCATTGAATTGAAATACGTTTTAGTCTTACAAATGCACCAAACAAGAACAAACAGTGCTTTTTGTAAATTATATATTTTTTAGTATTGAATTCCAATTGAATTACAACATTGATGGCATTTATGTTTAAAGGCAAATAGGGGAGACAAACATAACAGTACATCTCACCCAGGTCCTGCATTATCCACTTGTACATGTAGCCTTTGATATGCACCATTCCAACGGCATCCTGATGAAAATAAACAGATAGTGTTGACAGCACTTTAAAGTGTCACCATTTTGGTCGAAAGGCATGGTAAACAAAACCTAAAAAAAGTGATTAAAAGCATTTAAACTACTAGATTAGCAATATTGTTCTCTTTCTCAGCAGTATCTCTCTCTGCCCAAGCATGTATAGCAAACATTGTCACTTTTGACTACAATTCTAGCTAAACTCAGAGGCCAGTATGTAGCAGTGAAGTTAACAATAATTACTAAACTAACTTGTTTTGTTGTCACAACCTTTTCAAAACCAGCCATTTGCAAAGTTGTTTTCACATTGAATAAATAAACATAGATCATCAGGGGATGATGATATGCAAATGCACTCACTGAAACATCTTTGAAGAGATGCCCAGGGTCATATTCAATGCCATTGGAGTTGAAGTAGTCATTGGCAGCTGCCAGTAGAGTCATCTCTGGGATGGAGAAAACATCCATAAACTGCTTCATCATAGGACCCTGGAAGACAATGTCAGCCAAACAAGACAGAAGATCAAGCTGAGAATCATAAAAGAAACAACATAACTGAGATCTTAGAGAAAAAGTGTGAAACTACTGGACTATAATCAAAAACAAACAATCAGACTCCAAACAAAGTTAAACATTGATGCATACCAGTCAATGTACAAGTGTGTATTTCTGTAGTACAGCATGAAACTGAACATTTGGTTAGGATGCTATCAAAGTATGCAACTATTCAGACCCTATTATTTAGTAGTTTGTAGAAGCACCTTTGGCAGTAATCACAGTTTGAGTATTCGTTTGTATGCTTCTACTTCTTTGCATGCCTGGATTTAGGCAGTTTCTCCCATTTCTTTTTGCATTTCCCCTCAAGCTCCGTTGTAGTGGATGAGGAGCCTCTGTGTACTGCAATCTTCTGGTGTCCCCAAAGATGTTCACTGGGGATTAATTCTAGGCTTCGGCTGGTCCACTCAAGGACATTCACAGACGTATGCAAAACGTCTCCCAAGCATTGTCTTGGTAGTTTTCTTTCAGGACATTGCTGTACTAAAAGATAAATCTGGTCTTCGGTTTTGCTCCGTTCATCCTTCCCTACATCCTGAACAGTCTTGATTTCCATTCTGCTGAGAAGCATCCATAGCATTATGCTCCTATCACCTTGTCTCCATCTAGGCATGGTGTTAGCTAGGTGATTCTGCATGACTAATAATACAATTCAGGTCTCAAAAGAATCTAATTGCTCATGCCTTAAGAGTACTTCAAGCAACAAGTAATATGCCCTGTACTCAGCATCGGCTACCAAATAGCCAATCTACCAGAAAAGCCTGGTTGATGGAGTGCTACAAATTCCAAGTGCTGTTAGAGGCACTATTCAATAGCAACTTTCCCAGATCTATGCCGTGATACAATTCTACAGAGGTGTCCCGGGATTTCCTTGTACTTGTTTCTTTGCCATGACACACACTGTAAAGTGTGTAACCTTATTTAGAAAGTTCTGTGCTTTTCCAAATAATCCAATCAGTCTATTGTCAACTGCAGGGCTCTATGTTGGCTTTTTGCAAATTTTACAAGGAACACATGCCCACAACTGAAACTGTTCAGATAAACATAATAAACATAAGTATATTGCAAGGGTATCAAAACTTTTCAATTGTTAGAGCTATTAAAAAAAACTAAATTCAATCAAGCACACACCTCTCCCCCCTGTAACTTTTCCCAAAAATGTTTTTGCACAAGAGAAAGTATGGCACTATGTTTCCTGTCATTATTCAAATGTCTATCATTACTATAAAGGGGGGCCCTACATTTTGTCAAAAGCAGTTCTCAGTTGTTCTTTGGATTCTAATGGATTAATATTACAAATACTCAGAGAAAAAACTAAATGGCAGTCAATTATTGACTCAATAACCACAAAATAAAAAGCAATTTGGGGATCTGT
Organism: Novumbra hubbsi; assembly: GCA_016801125.1. Lineage (NCBI taxonomy): Eukaryota > Metazoa > Chordata > Actinopteri > Esociformes > Umbridae > Novumbra > Novumbra hubbsi. The sequence goes on along the minus strand of JACXGK010001610.1, from coordinate 8,914 downwards.
AAAAGCCAATAATAGCAAAACAGGGTTGGGACAGGTTCAGTGATGCATTGATTATCTCCAGTGTTTCATAAGTTGTTTTTTTGCCACAGAAGACCGCATTTTTGCAAACTACATTATATGACATTACCACAGCTGGGATGATGTCAATTAAGTGGGCACAACAAGAGCAGATGAGAGCTTGTTTCCCAGACACCAGAATTAAACCTAAAATAATGTTCATCCCAGAGGTAGTTCCAGCCTGTGACTAACCTCGGCTACAATTGCCTCGTTGAGCTGCACAGTGCATTGTGGTAGCAATAATTATTTGCGTGAGTACCAACTAGGATTAAACCGCAGAAATACTACAACCGTTTTGTTTGGTAGTAATTGGTAATCATGCATTTCAGAAAAAAAAAGATAATTGCATGCATTATTTTGGTCTTTGAGCACGCAGCTTGTAGTTACAAGCGCCAACTGTTCCTAAAATATTGAAATGGTTGAACAGTTTGGGATTTCCATTTCCCACATTTCGTATGCTTTATCAACATTGCTTTTTTTTAATTTCCAGTCTTAGTTTTTCATCAATCTCATTTATTCAAGAAGGTCAGGGCAGTGTAGGAGAATGTGCAGGGAAGGAATGTTGTGAGTTAATGACCTTTCCATAGAAGCCACTGACTTCCTGAAGTGGGACATGGTGAGTTCCACCATAAAGCTCCAGAACCTCCTCATCTGGGACAGGCTTCAGACCCCTGTGGGAATCAGTATTGTTTTCATTAGTCACCGTAATAAAATATTTAACATAAGACATAGCAAAGAGTTTTATTAGAAACAAAAGGATGAATTAAACAAACGTGTCTCACCTGTATACAGTCCCCAGCTGGATGTAATGGAAAGCATCTATTTTCATCAAAAGTCCCTAAATGAAAAGAATATTGCTCTAACTACTATTTCACTACAACATTCCAACTAGTTTCATACTTTACCAGTTTTTGTTACTTATAAGGCACCATTAAAATAGCATACCTTCTGAATGTCATAGTGCAGACCGCGTGCAGCAAAGCTGGGAATGTAGTCATACTTGCTAATACCCTCTGGATACTATTGGAGTAAATTAAAGGGGAATAACAAAGAATAAAGTTCATAATTCTTTTGAAATCACAAAACTCTCGTTCTCAGAAAGAACAGGGTCGAGCTAGTACAAATGCAATATCAGAGAAATCTGTGAAATTCCAATTATCTTGGTGAAAAATAAATGTTATGTCACAACGAACATATCATTTACATTTTAGGTGACAAAAGTTAATCACAGTTAAAAAGAATAACCTGCTCCCTCTGAGTTGCAATTGCATCAAACAATTTATGAACTTTGAAATATCTTGCCTATTAGTTATTTACATTTAAAAGTAACAACTTTTGTTGTGTTCTTCACAAACATTATGTATGAAACATTTCCATCAAACAAACCTTGTAGTGTTTGACAAGGAACTCTCTAGCTTTATCGTAGATCATTCTATCAAGAGCATTGGAGTACAAAGCAAGTGTGTAGTCATAATCAAAGCCATAGATGTCCACTTTGTCCAAATCAACCTCATTGTTGGCGTAGATGGTGGAGGGATTCAGTATGCTACATACACCAGGAGGAATCAGATCTGTAAAAATGAAGGAAAAACCAAAGAATCAAAAAAAGCCTTTACTGGACACAGGGCTGATATTGCATTGGCATTCTTATTTAGTTTGTCCATGGTTTTAAGGTCAACTGGGTGGGACATCTCCAAATTGACAACTTTAAAATGGGGGAAGCACTTATTTGAAACGTGTGGAAATGTGTCCTCACTCCTAACCTGGGACACATTAAATAAACAAATCGACACAAATGTTCAATGCATTGTGTAAGTAAACCCCAGCCTGGGCTAACAATTACATGCAAGAAAAACCCATTTCATTAAATTATGCTATGAACAAAGCAGCACTAGTTAAATTTTTTTGTGTTTGAATACATTGAATAGTGGCTATGGTTATGTTTGGCATACCCTCTTTTCAACAGTTAGCTAATGTCCACGCCTGCTATAGGTAGCAATACACTGTACAGTCAGACACGTTGTTTTGGTTTTAGCTCTGTATTCCAGCGTTCTGCATTTCAAAATAAAATAATGCTGTTAAAGTGCAGGCCGACTGATTAAAAACACCTTCATTGCAAAGAAAACGTTAATCTGTAAACTACACTCCTTACATAGCATTTTGGAAACAGCATCAAATGTGTTATTTTGTTGATGTTAAACTGGATGTTACAAATGCTAGATTCACTGTTTTACTGCAATCCTTTTGCACTGTAAAAGAAAAGCGTCACTGTGGACGCAATATTTGCAGAATACAGCTGTTACACTACAATCAGACCGCAATCTTTTTGTAAGAGTGTTGTATAAACATGCTGATGTGTCAACCGCTAACCAAAGCATTTCGTTTTCGTTCAATGCATTTGCATATACAGCAGGATATTCATCTGTTCAGAACACATTTTTATAAAAAAGCAAACGATATGTAGTTTTTCTTTTGTTTGTTTTGTTGGCGGCGGTCTGTGGTTAACCCTGCGTTCTGCCAAAAGGGTGAGCAACGCCCTCAGGCAGCAATGTTTGCAAATACAGAAACGTGATTACCGTTTTTTAAAATGTCTGCGTAACCGTACAAAAACAAATCTTACCATGCACAAGTCGTTTCATTTCATTATACCTGGACCAGAGGTATGTCTTAGAATCAATATTGGGTGTTGTGGTTATTGCCCTTTCAGACATTCCAGGCGACACATCTTTTCGTTTCTTGCCCACTACTTGTGTGTGATTTGCGGGTGATGGAGAAGTTGGGATGGCTGGCGATGTTGCATGCAGGAAACCTGAATTTGATCCACAGCTTTGCCCATTTTCGCAGCATTGTCCTGTTTGAGTCGTCGGACCACTAGATGCCACGCTACTAAAAGACGCGACCGAAGTTTTTAAAACTTTGCAAAGCGTTTTAGACTTACTCGACTGCCAAAACGCAGTGCAAAACGTTCTGATTTTACAGGACATTACTACCTGTGAATTGCCAAAGTATGTTTAGAACACTCTCTCATCAAGAACACGCAGTAAAGTAGGTGAAGCACACTACACAGTAACCCAAATTGACGCACAAGACACACCAATGCAAAAAAAAAAAGCTTCTACAGACAAGAGGCGGAACTCAGTGCTCAACTACTTCTTAAGTGGGGCTTATCGTTGGTTGCAATCCAACTTCAATAGCATTTTAGCGCCATCTGCTGTACTGGAGTGTGGGTCTGAAACATGGAGGGACTAAACCCTCCTTACCAACGTTGTATTAAAACATAACCAAATGTTTTCCAATGATGATCTGTATCTATTCTCTTTAAATGTACGCTTTAAACTCCATTACTGGATGTCAGCCAGAATGTTTTCCTATCTTATTGGGTATGGCTCATGACCCCAGCATGCCTGTGGCTCCACATTGGTTGGATGTCATGTGCACTTAAGTTGATCCAAAAGAACTATCACCTAAAGGTTCATATAACTAATTTAAGCACAACTTCATTCACAATTATCAGGCAAGGGATTTGCAGAAAAGGAAGGAACAGTGTCTACACAATCATGTAGTAATAAGTTGTTGTAGTGGTATTGTTAAATCACCTGCAAAATCCTGTCAAAACTTTCCACAGGCTTATTTTTCAGACATTGGCATTCTTTTTTTTACAGTGTTTCCTGGTTTAGATTCTATCTATTGGGAGTATAATAAATGTAATCTGTGTATGGTCTGTCCTGTGACAAATTAAAGGTTTGTTTTGGTGTATCTGTTCGTTTTAGTTTTTACTATAGATATGTAGTGGCTCTGTAAAAATGACAACATTTAAAAAATGTTGCATCGAAGATTGAACAGGTCCCTGAATATGCCCCAGGACTACCTGGCCTAAAAACTTCCAAGTATCCAAAGTCCACCTGGTCAAATGTCAAATAGATTTTTTTAAATAATGCCTGAGGACGACTGTTTTAGCTCTCCACAGCCCAGCTGGTTTTCCCTGTCCAAGTTCACACGATCGTGTTGCTGATCTAGTTTCTGTCTAAAGGTGGTTGTTGCTGGCCACAACCCAACTGTTGTGGATTCTAATGAAACCAAACATCTCAGCATCATAATCAATGTGGAACATGTTCGAATATCATACACTGAAAACTCCTTTAAATACAACTTAATCCATTCCCTTATAGAGTAAACAAAGGCTCTTGCATCTCTCTTGCAAAGGCATTTTACTAGCAATCAGTTTTAGGGCAAATGAGGTTGCATGGGGCAATGTAGAATCTACAGGTCATCTGGCATCTATACCATGAAGCACAACCCTTCCTTTGTACAAAGGAAAGGGCGTCAGAAGTTGCTTTCCAGCAATCTCTTTGAACCAATTCACTGGATTTATGTGCAAATGTAGTTGGGAATGACAGTTGTGATTTTCTGAAGTGACAATGATCCCTGAGATCTGACTCATCCACAGGAAAATGAGCTTCCTCATACCCAAGCAGCATTGGTGCATGTAATCATTTCAAACATGGGAAGATATATATTGTCTATCTTGTGATGAAAGTTTGAAGAAGATTGGTTGGTTTTCAGATTAAGACCATGTGTTTCTGGAAACATAATACACCTCCTAAATACCCTTTATTGTGAGATGTAGAGCTCTTACAACCATATTATCCAGATAACAATTTAAAATGTGACAGATCACTTTCCACTGCTCACTTTGCTATTCCATTTCAAGGAATTATTACATCTACAAGCCCAAGAATAGAGATCAAAAGTCATGACTCATAGGTTTGAAAAGAAACTTTCACATGTGAAAGGGAAACTGAAAAGATATTGATTGGGAATAAATGAATAGCACGCAAACAAAATGAATTAAAGAAGTGGGACAGGTTTTTTATCCGCTCCCAGCTGCTTCAGGATATTTCTCAAGATGCTTTCAAATCAAAGGTGACATTCTGGATTTCCCACTTGATCTTTAAACCCATCATACATTCTTTGCCAAGCAGGGTCCTTGCTGTAACAGGAAGCTCTGTATAGACACATTCTTCATGTATCTTCAGGAAGACATTGACAGCCTTATGTTTAACTAAGAACTCACATGTCCATTTTGCAAGACTTTGTTGAAGTGATAGTAGTAATCAGTTTGAGCATACACATGGAGTTCCTGTTCATTGGAAGAAATAACTTCCTCAGCTCAGTTTGTTCTCTAATTACTTGGTGTCCAATCACTTGCACAACATTCAGCATTATCACTGATTACAATTTGGATGACAAGAGGCAATTTCAGAATGAGTTTATTTTGTTTTCAAGCCTCCTTTGCTTTCAGCACTGTCATACATTTGAAAAACAAAAGTAAATGTATACTGATTTCAAGCAATGTGGCAGGGCTTTACCCCCATTCTGTGGCGTGTAGTGCAGCGAAGGATCAAGGTGGAGGAGTCGGAAGCAAAAGTATTTACTTATAGACCATAGATACAGAGCACGCAGAATATCTGTGAACTAACTTAGAACATAATGAACAATAATGTGGCAGGTGGCCTGCTACATGGAAACAGAGAACAATAACGCACATGGACTGGGAAAGAAACGTAATACATGAGGAAAATAAGAAACAGGTTTGGGTGATTGTCCGGGGGATGCGTTCAAACACAAAAGGAAAACAAAGAATGGGGTACTGGGGAACGGTGGAGGCCAGAGGGCCGGTGATGTGGAGCGATGGACGGCGCCCGGACCAGGAGAGGGGGATGTGACACATTCCTAGAATCTTTCCAATCCCACCAGTTGTAACATCTTTCAACCTATCCTCCACAATCATGCAAGTTCAAAGGAGGGATGAATTGTATGAATAAATGTATAGAATTGTAATTTGTATACAAATACAAATATAATAAAGTGACAAATTAATTTGTGAGTGTAGCCTCTGAGGTGCTGTAGAATTAATAAACATGGATATGAAAGTGGTTGGTTGGATACATATTAATAAACGGAAGTTAATTGGTTGCAAACATATACTATTGTAAATGCCAACAGAAGCAGTTTAGAGTTTGAGTTAATTTAATGAGTTTGTGTGAAATAATATAAGAATAAATAATATTTCGTTTTGTTAATTTGTATAAATTCAAATGAGAGCATACATAGCCTCACATATTAAAAGACCTGCCTAGTGTTTTGTAGCAGAACCAATGTTCTTGTGTCGCATGGGGTAGGAGAAGTATTGTTTTATGTTGTGAATGGCGGGAAGAAGAGCACCTGTCTGACTCGGAAGATGGATGTTAATTTGAAGCAAGTAGTTAATGTGTAAAGTTTACCCCCTTTGAGTTAATGCGGCCAATGAGTTTCACGGAGCACGTTTATCTGCACGTTCAAGAATATATGTGCAAATAAACGCCAGTAACTAGAGAGCGCCTTGTGTTCGTGATTTTAACTGGTGGGGAGTAACAATTATAGTTACATTATAGTACTTGAAATAGTACTTATAATACTTTGCTCAAATAAACGAAGGGGAACACTAAAATCCCACATTGGGTCTTGATGACTTAACAACAGTGGAATCCAAAATCACCAACCGATTGTGAGCTGGATTTGAATCTAAGTTAAATCTAAGTAAACAATTGAAATGCACAGGCTATTCCCATTTGTGTGAATATAATCATGACAACTCATAATTGTCACAGTAGTGCTCATAAGTGACACGGTAGTGCAAATTAACCCCACTTGCCTGTATGCACTCCTGACAGTGTCTGGGCCTGCTCCTGACCAGACGGTGGATGGTTTCCTGAGGGATCCCAGACCTGGAACAGGGCATCGCTGAGCTCCTGGACAGTCTGTGGTGCTACTTGGTGTCGACCGATACTGAGGTTCTCAATTCGATACAGGTCTGGGGACCATGAGGGCTGGTCAATGGCACCAATGCCTTCATCATCCAGGAACTGCCTACACACCCTGGCCGGGCATTGTCCGGCACCAGGAGGAATCCAGGGCCCACTGCACCAGCGTAAGGTCTGATGATGATGGTACCGTTGGCTCTGTGTTGACCCTCCAAGGATATGCCTCCACAGACCATCACTGACCCACTGCCAAAACACTCATGCTGGATGATCAGCATCCCCAGATTCTTTCATGTCTGTCATGTGCTCAGTGCCACTTGCCAATTAAGCTGCACTGTGCTGGGCCCAGTAGAGAATGTCGGGCCCTCACGTCGATCTCAAGGAGTCTGTTTCTGACAGTCTGGCCTGTTGGAGGTCATTTTGTATGACTCTGGTAGTGCTCTTCCTGTTCCTCCTCGCACAAAAGAGCAGATACCGGTCCTGCTGCTGGGTTGATGTCTTTCTGTTTCCTGTTGTCTCTCCAGTGCCCTCCAGTGCCCCTTTAATTTGCACCAAAACAGGTGACATTGACATTCCTAACTGGACAGATTAATATTAAAATATAACAAGTTTAAATTACTTGTTGTTATACTGTGATAATTACATGTTCCTTTCATTGTTTTGAGTAGTGTACCTATGTGCAATGCATTTAACAAAATAATAATTATAGTAACTGTAATATAAGCAAAAAATAAATAACAAAATGTGTACAATATATTATTTTGCACTTGCAGAAAATATAGTCATACTTGATGGCCAACTTGACAGAGACCCAGAGATGTAGTATTTAAAAGCAGTTTGTGCCCACCACAACTCTGTCTAGAGGTGACCTCCTGGCCTGGCGTGGAGAAGGACCTTGTTCAGGGAGGAGACTTCAACGTTTCTGTGATGGTCTTTACAGCACTCCACCAATCAAGCCTTTATGGTAGAGTAGTCAGAAAGAAGCCACCCCTCAGTAAAGGATACATCACCACACACTTGGATTGTCCAGAAATTAACCTAAAGGACTCTCAGATCATGACAAACAAAATGTTCTGGTCTGATGAAACCAAGACTGAACTCTTTGGCCTGAATGCCAAGCATCATGTCTAGAGGAAACCAAGCACCTCTCATCAAGACCTCAAACTGGGGAGGTTTACCTTCCAACTTGCTCTAGGTGATGGGAGAGCTGTCTATCAACCGGTCACTCAAAAACTTTAGAAATTCTTCGGCACATAAATGGCTTGTGAAGGCCTGAAACAGAATAGGGGGGAATCCTGAGGGGAGCTATGTAGAGAGTAGAATGACCGGTATGGGCGGTTGTAGTAGTGGGTGCAGATTGTCAATAGATACAGCTCTGGAAAAAATGTAAGAGACCATTGCACCTTTTTCTTTTCTCACTATTGTTTTTAATGGAACATTTTGAGTGAGGAACAGAAGGGTTCAATTTAAGAGACCGCTGCAAGCTAAATCCTTCTGTTCTGGTCTGTTTTTTACAGAGCTGTATATTACATTCACATTAAAAAATTTTTTTATCAAGACAACTGGTCACAAGATTGTTTGTTAAAATGTGTCTTCACTTTCCTAATTTTTTGTTGCTAATGTTATGTTCCCAAGCTGGTGTTTATGGTGTACTGGCTCAGACAGTTCAGAATTAAACCAGAATTTTGAGATGGGCATGTTTATTCATAACTAAATGAAAATAATAAAATCAGGCCATGAATCCCCAGCCAAGATGTATTCTTGACCCTTTAAGGGATAAAGAGTTGTGGTAAGGTTTCTGTTTAGCTGGGTTGGGAGTCTTTGTTAACACACAGCCATGACATTACCTGTTAAATATTGTCACGTCACCGCCTAGTGGAGGCCACTCCCCTGTGCGCGTGGCACCCCGGCGTTCGACGTCGCCGGCCTTCTAGGCACCACCGTCCGTGTTTGTCTTGTTACCCATGTCCTGTGAACGCATCCCTCCCTGATTCCAAACAGCTGCGGCTCATTGCCTGCCTATTTAATCCCTCATGTGTCTTGTCTCTGCGTTC
>JACXGK010001609.1:41267-66606 GCA_016801125.1 Novumbra hubbsi | reverse complement strand
AGGCCGGTGGCTACAGTGTCATATCAACATGATACAGCAGGCCGGTGGCTACAGTGTCATATCAACATGATACAGCAGGCCGGTGGCTACAGTGTCATATCAACATGATACAGCAGGCCGGTGGCTACAGTGTCACTATTAACATGATACAGCAGGCTGCTGGCTACAGTGTCATTTCAACATGATACAGCAGGCAGGTGGCTACAGTGTCATTTCAACATGATACAGCAGGCAGGTGGCTACAGTGTCATATCAACATGATATAGCAGGCCAGTGGCTACAGTGTCATATCAACATGATACAGCAAGCCGGTGGCAACATTGTCGCTATTACCATGATACAGCAGGCCGGTGGCTACAGTGTCACTATCAACATGAAGCAGCAGGCTACAGTGTTATTTCTTTTGTCTGAGCTTTTCAGGAATGTCTCTGTACCGACACGGGACAATGTGAGTGTGTGTGCGTGTCACATGTTAAAATGAACAGCTGCTTGGGGACTTGAAGAGTTTAGATTGAGATTATTTACTCAGTTTGTCTAAGAAAGAAGGAGTAGGAAGAACTGAGGAAGCAGGAGAATGCTGTGAATTATCAATTGAGTCGGATGAAAAACTATCATCAGGAAATAGGCTACTAAATGAATGCTGGCAGTAGGTGACTGACTGAATTGGATAGTGACAGTGCCGTCACTTAGCTGGAGTGGTGTCTAACTGACAGTGAGCAGTTGGTGACTGAAGACCTAACTAGGTATAGAATGCATGGGGCTACTGTAACTGCTGACACAGAGACCAATAAGGAAAGGCCAAGCAGTGCTAGGGGGAGTCAGAACAGATGAAGCTAAGATGTAGTAATGAGGAGGAAACATAAGGGAGTTAAGGAGAAGTTGAGATGGGGAGGAGGTATACATAGAGTGATAGGAAGGAGGTGTAGAGATGGGGAGGAGGTATACATGGAGTGATAGGAAGGAGAGGTAGAAATGGAGAGGAGGTATACATGGAGTGATAGGAAGGAGATGTAGAAATGGAGAGGATGTAGAAACGGAGTGATAGGAAGGAGATGTAGAAATGGAGAGGATGCAGAAATGGAGTGATAGGAAGGAGAGGTAGAGATGGAGAGGAGGTATACATGGAGTGATAGGAAGGAGATGTAGAAATGGAGAGGATGTAGAAATGGAGTGATAGGAAGGAGAGGTAGAGATGGAGAGGATGTATAAATAGAGTGATAGGAAGGAGATGTAGAAATGGAGAGGATGAAGAAACGGAGTGATAGGAAGGAGATGTAGAAATGGAGAGGATGTAGAAACGGAGTGATAGGAAGGAGAGGTAGAAATGGAGAGGATGTAGAAACGGAGTGATAGGAAGGAGATGTAGAAATGGAGAGGATGTAGAAACGGAGTGATAGGAAGGAGAGGTAGAAATGGAGAGGATGTATAAATGGAGTGATAGGGAGGAGATGTAGAGATGGAGAGGATGTATAAATGGAGTGATAGGGAGGAGATGTAGAGATGGAGAGGTAGATAATTATAGGTGAAAGACGGAAAGGAGAGCAAGACTGGTTGGGTCTGAGCTGAGTGGTTGTGTCTGCAGTGTTTTAATGAATGTGTCCTGGGGAAAGATGTCTGCTAGCTTTTTGCCATTGGAGACGGAGGGAAGTTGACATTTGTGTTTCAGCATTGCCAGCGTGCATCGGGGGGGCCCCTCCTCTAAAATCACTATGTCCTGATCTCCGAGCTCCATCTCTGTCTGTGTGTACAGATTATGGTAGGGTGTGGTTTCTGGGATGATGTTTTCCTAATTAGTCTAACTGTTCTAACAATGTTTAACAAGAACATATAAGATAAATGAAACAAAAGGCAACAGTAATGATGTTCTTGTTGTATTGGCAAGCATGCATGCATGTGTGTGTGTGTTTGCCCAGACATGACGAGCATCTAGCAGTCTGAGGGCTTACAGGTAGAATCTGTCTCCAAGCCACTTAGAAGACCCCATGCTTTAGTACAGTCCCTGTCTGACCAACAGTATGACAGCGAGTAGCCGGGGTGTGAAGGGTCCTTGATAAACCTGCAGGCTCCAGAGAGGTTTTGATAAACCTGCAGGCTCCAGAGAGGTTTTCTGAGCTGCTGCCCAGGATGGGCAGCAGCTCAGACCAAACCTGTCTAGCTCTCATCTCCATCTCTGCTCTTTAACCCTGCATCTCCAGGGTGATGTGTTGGGCTGTCTTCACCGCCCCCTGGAGGGCCTTGTTGTTTCAGAGCCGTTTCCATAACAGGCATGCAGGCCCCTGGGCAGGATGATGATGCTCTCAGGGTACAGCCATATTATTTGGACAGGAACCAGTGCGGCACACCAATGTCTACGGTCGCTGTAGGGAGCAGAGTTCATTGCGACCTATCGGCAACGTTTGTGGTATCAATGGTCGTAGGCTTGCTCTCAGCTAACTGGCTGTCGAGGAACTGTGAAGTAGACTTTGGTACGTTGCTTCCTCTGCTTCCTGAAGTAAGCGATCATCTCCTTTGTCATGCTGACGTAAAGAGGGAGGATGTTGTTTCGGCACCCCTAAGCTAGTGTAGTTACTTCTTCCCTTTGTGGCGTCTCTTTGTCGTGGCTTTGTAGGTTTCCATCCTTGGTGTCGCTGGCAAACTTGATGTTGGAGTAGTGGGTTGACATTGCTAAAACATCAGACTACTTCAAATACGGTGTATGCATGAAAAGCCATAGATATCTTGATATATATTAATGTCAACCCTGAAATTGTCATTTCTTTGGAACGACTGAATATCTGTCTTATCTATTAAGTGTGTAATGTAGAGATGTAGCCAACTCCAAGGTGGTCCCCTCACAGAGCGCAGAGAACCTTGGCTTGACACTCGACAAGAACCTGTTATTCTCTGCAAACTTCAAAGCAGTTACTCGCTGTACAACATCTGCAAAATATGACCCTAACATACACAGGAAGCGGTTCAGGTTCTTGTCCTCTCTGATCCAGTCACTTGTCCTCTCTGATCCAGTCACGTGTCCTCTCTGATCCAGTCACGTGTCCTCTCTGATCCAGTCACGTGTCCTCTCTGATCCAGTCACGTGTCCTCTCTGATCCAGTCACTTGTCCTCTCTGATCCAGGCACTTGTCCTCTCTGATCCGGTCACATGTCTGGACTATTGCATTGTACTGTTGGCTGGTCTCCCCACTTGTGCCATCAAGCCCTTCCAACAGTCTAGGATCAGCCTGTCTTGTGTTTAACCTTCCCAAATTCACCCATGACACCCCTCTCCACCGCAAGCTCTATTGGCATCCGGTACAAAACCTTGGTACTCACCTATGCTGCAGCAACAGGACTTTACCTCTTTACCTGCAGGCTATGCTCAAACACTACTTAACACTATTTAACCCTACCTCGCATCCCCCACAATCCCCTGCAATCCAGTCTGCCAATTCATGTCTTTTGGCAACCCAACACTCATGGGTGGGCAGCTCCCGTTTAGCCATGGCAAAACTCTTCTCTGTCTTGGCACTCCAATTGTGGCACAAACTTCCCCTTGCAGCCATCTTTCAAAAGTGGCTGAAAATATACCTCTTTGTGGCACTTAACTTTGATTTCTCTGGCACTCACTTTTCCAGCTAATGGTTACAATGAAGGATGGTGTACTTATTATGATTGTCAGATGTTCGTTTTCTAAGAAACCTTAAGAGGAAGCAACTTATAGTGTGTGTTCATTTGTTCATTTGTCTTTTAGTGCTTCTCAATATGAATGTGTTTGAGTGATCCAAACATTACATTACTGATTAAAATAGCGTACAGGTAACATGTAACTCTAACAAATTACATTTAAAAATGAACCCACCCAACCCTGGTTGAAGTGTCACATCTAGAGTGGTGTCACATCCATGATACATACCATCTCTGTACCACCACCCTGGTGGTGTCACATCCATGATATACCATCCCTTTACTATAACCCTGGTGGTGTCACATCCATGAAATACCATCCCTTTACTATAACCCTGGTGGTGTCACATCCATGATATACCATCTCTGTACCACCCCCCTGGTGGTGTCACATCCATGATATACCATCTCTGTACCACCACCCTGGTGGTGTCACATCCATGATATACCATCCCTTTACTATAACCCTGGTGGTGTCACATCCATGATATACCATCCCTTTTCTATAACCCTGGTGGTGTCACATCCATGCTATACCATCCCTTTACTATAACCCTGGTGGTGTCACATCCATGCTATACCATCCCTTTACTATAACCCTGGTGGTGTCACATCCATGCTATACCATCCCTTTACTATAACCCTGGTGGTGTCACATCCATGATATACCATCCCTTTACTATAACCCTGGTGGTGTCACATCCATGCTATACCATCCCTTTACTATAACCCTGGTGGTGTCACATCCATGCTATACCATCTCTTTACCACAGCTTTCAGCCAGTCAGCACTAAAACCACTTGGATTATAATTGGAAGTATGTCTACCTTCTCTGGCCTTTTTTTTACCCAATCCCTTTCCTCACACATTATTTAACTCTCTCTTCACCACCATCTGTCTTTCCATTTACCTTCCTTTCCTGACTGATTTATAAGGGATCATACCTGTTTGTAAAGTTAATACATCAGCTGCTAAAGGAGCCATCTGGAGGATGCTGTGTGTTGCTGAGAAACCACCAGCCCCGGTGTGAGTGATGACTGATCTAGGCAATCGGACATGCCCATCAATATGCAATCTCATGATACACAGACACACACCATGTTTTCAGGACTTCCTGACAAAATGTTTGGTACCAAACCCCTACCCCTAAACCAAACATTAACTTCAAACCAACGTCACATATAACCCTAAATCTTACTCCAAACTCTAAGTTAATAGAGTCAGCTCCAGCATACAAGTCTGAATAAAGTATAACCACCCAAACACATACATTTTTAGAATTGTTATATTTGTGTGAATGTCATATCTTCTTTAACACCAAAACGCAACTGTAACCATAAACTGACCCTAAATTAAACCCCTAACCACTACCTAAGTTCTTCTTGTTTTACTAAACGTATCAGTTTGCACTAGGTTATTTAAACATGAACATACGTCTATACACATTCAGTTGATAACATGAATGCAAAATAGCACAGAATTGCCTACAGAAACTCTTCTTCACACATGCATGCTTGCACAAACACACACACAAATGTTGATTTAAATTTCTCGTCAACTTAAGTTTCTAAGCCATTAATAAACACGACCTTCGATATCCTCTCAGCTGATGTGATATATACTTTGTGCCACTAAAGTCGATAGTCCAAATAACAACTGTTTGCTCCCTCTAGCATTAGTGTAGAAAATACGCTATGCTGTTGGGTTGGGTGGAGTGTTATTTTGGAGATGCTTCCAGCTCTTGATAGAAATCCTCCATGTGTCACCCTTCAGGTGAGTCTGCTACAAACACTGTAAAACGAGATTTAGTTCATGCTTCGGTCAGAGACGATGCACAATCAGCAGGGCAATGTGAGGCAGTGAAAGTTACATCCTCATAGCATTTTAATCAATAAGAGTTTCGTCATGTTTGGACCATCCGCCCATTCCGTTCTGTATCAGCGCTTGGGGATGACATGTTTAATGGGGCATTATTTCTGTTTCAGCTTGGGTGTTTTGGAGTGATATATCACAGCTTGTTGAGATGCAGACACCTCAGCTCCTAAGACACTGACACAGAGCAGTTTTGTGCATTGGGCGACCCATCGGCAACTCATCATTACTCTCTACAACTCTCTTCACAAATGTGTGTATTTAGTTGCTGCCTCTGGTTGCATGATTTCCTGTAAGATCTTAGCTATCAATCATTTTATTTTCTCTCTCTTACACTTACTTACAGACTCTCATTTCCTTCCTCTATCCTCGAGCCTGGGCACACGTTCTGTGGGATTCCCAGGTTTTTGTTGTTCTTCACAATGATCTCCATCTTTCTCAGCTTCTGCCACCGGTACCACTGTGGGGATCACAACAATACTTCTATTCCCAGGGTGTGCTGTTCATCAAGTATTTGTTTTCGGGTCTTGTTTCTGACAGAAATAAACTGCAGTCAGGATTCAGTCTTATCTAGTTTGACATTGAGTTGGTTTTCCCTCATCTCAGTGCTTGAGTGATTTTCAGAAAGAACATATTACTTCGTCCTGTCTCTGTGGTAAATCTTCAGTCATTAGTACTGAGTGATTAATGTACATGTCTGATCATTTCCATAATTAAATAATGACGTTGGTTCAATTAGCTTGATATTAATACAGTCTGGGGTTTTTTGTTAGCTCCACACAGTTTCTCTAGAGAGAAAGCACATAATTCATTAGAGAAGCTGTTGTTAGCTTCTGGCTCTTATAGAGAAAAATAATGGACCCAAGCCAGGGGAAGAAGTGTTCCTTGTTGTTTATTCACAAAATAAATGGTACATGTCTTTCCTAGATGTTCAGATTTCTTTCTAACTCTCTCTATTTGTTCTTTGCAAATGTCTCTGTGCTTTTCCAAAATGTCTTTGTCTTGAACAGCATATTTATTTTAGACAAAACCTTCAGCAGGTCTCCTCCAAATCGGTCTGTCTTCCAATCACTTAAGTGCATTCTATACCCTACCTTTATATGAGACTTGGCCCCCCACTAACTCTTGTTGGGGTGTCTAGGGCCCCTCATCATTTAATGCCGGCTGTGTATAGAACAAAAATACACCTATATTATCAGGAAAATACATGCTTTTTTACAGTGAGGGACTCACAAAATAACTTGGATGCCGGGCCTTAGAGATTTGTTAAATTTTTTAGACAAATTCTCAATCTAGGTCACTGCAGAAAACACTTAGAGTTCCCATAATCCATTGTGCATCTAGTTAAAAGCACAACCTAATAAGAAGAGTGTACAGTGGAGGAAAAAAATATTTGATCCTCTGCTGATTTTGTATGTTTGCCCACTGACAAAGAAATCAGTCTATAATTTTAATGGTAGGTTTATTTGAACAGTGAGAGACAGAATAACAACAAACAAATCCTTAAAAACGCATTTCAAATAAGTCATACATTTATTTGCATTTTACTCAAATAAATAAGTGAAATAAATGTTTGATCCCCTATTATTCAACAGCATTTCTGGCTCCCAGGTGTATTTTATACATGAAACGAGATGAGATTAGTAGGACTCTTTTAAATTGAGTGCTCCTAATCTCACCTTGATACCTGTATAAAAGACATCTGTCCACAGAAGCAATCAATCAATCAGATTCCAAACTCTTCACCATGGCCAAGACCAAAGAGCTGTCCAAGGATGTCAGGGACAAGATTGTAGACATACACAAGACTGGAATGGGCTACAGACCATTGCCAAGCAGCTAAGTGAAACGTTTACAACAGCTGGTGTGATTATTTGCAAATGGAAGATACACTAAATAACTGTCAATCTCCCTCGGTCTGGGGCTCCATGCAAGATCTCACCTTGTGGAGTTTCAATGATCATGAGAACGGTGAGGAATCAGCCCAGAACTACACGGGAGAACCTTGTCAGTGATCTCAAGGCACCTGGGAACATTGTCACCAAGTAAACACAACTCCAAGAAGGACTGAAATCCTGCAGCACCTGCAAGGTCTCCCTGCTCAAGAAGGCCCGCCTGAAGTGTGCCAATGAACATCTGAATGATTCAAAGGAGAACTGGGTAAAAGTGTAGTCGTCAGATGAGACCAATATCGAGCTCTTTGGCGTCAACTCAGGAGGAGGAATGCTGCCTATGACCCAAGAACACCATCCCCTCCGTCAAACATGGAGGTGGAAACATTCTGCATTGGGAATGTTTTTCTGCTAAGAGGGCAGGACAAGTTTACTGCATCAAAGGGGCAATGGATGGGGCCATGTACCGTCAAATCTTGGATGAAAACCTCCTTCCCTTAGCCAGGGCATTGATGGGTTGTGGATGGGTTGTGGATGGGTATTCCAGCATGACAATGAGCCAAAACACACGGCCAAGTCAACAAAAGAGTGGTTCAAGAAGAAGCACATTAAGGTCCTGGAGTGACCTAGCCAGTCTCTAAACCTTAATCCCCTAGAAAATCTATGGAAGGACCTGAAGGTTTCAGTTGCCAAATGTCAGCCTCAAAACCTTAATGACTTGGATATTGTTTTCTTCCACTGTATATGGAGATAGTTCTAATGAATACAACAACTGCACTGCACTGCACTGCATTTTCAAATAAAAATATCAATCAATATTGACTGCATAACAGCACAATCATCACTGAACAATGAAAGACACATTGGAAACCAGTCTTTTTTATCACACATTTCTTTGAAACGATACATGCCACACATTTTAACCACAAATGATGTTCTGTTATTATATTTATTTACAAAATACTTTGGTGCCAAGTGTTCTCTAGGAAAGCAAGGCACACACACCGGTCATCCATTTAATGTAAAAAAAGAAACGTGATTCATCAGACCAGGCCACATATTGCTAATAATTATTAGCAATATTACAAGTAACGATTTTTCACCAAAGTAGTCATTGTGTCCTTCAAATGTTGTTTTCAACAAAGAATCCTCTCTTTGCTGCAATTACAGCCTTGTGAAGAGATTTTACCCAGCGTTTCCTGAAGCACCTGCCACAAGTTTGCTTGATGGGTACTTCTTATGTACCATACGGTATTTTGGGTGTGCTCCCAAAATAGCTCAATAGGATTGAGATCCGTTGACTGTGCTGCCACTCCATTATAAACAGAATACCAGCTAACTTCTTCGTCCCTGAAAAATTCAAACTTTACTAATCTTCCTCTGTCTCGTGTCTCTGTGTTCTTTTGCCCATCTTAATGTTTTAATTTTACTGGTCTGTCTGAGATATTACTTTTTATTTGCAACTCTTCCTAAAAGGCCAGCATCCTGTAAACATTGAGACTGGTGTTTTTGCGGGTACTATTTATTGAAGCTGCCAGTTGAGGATCTATTTCTCAAATTAGACACTTGAATGTATAAGTTCTCTTGCACAGTTGTGCGACTGGGCATTCCACTCCTCTTTATATTCTGGTTATAGCCAGTTGTCCTGTGAAGGGAGTACACATCATTGTATGAGATTTTTCGTTTTTTGGCAATTTCTTCGATGGTATAACTTTCATTTCTCAAAGCTATAATAGACTCATTTCAGAAGAAAGTTCTTTTTTTCTGACCATTTTGAGCCTGTAATCGAACCCACAAACACTTATGCTCCAGACTCTTAACTAGTCTTAAGAAGGCATGTTTTATTGCTTCTTTTAGGCTACAGCAATGAAATGTTATCACTTTTTGAGCATCATTACACTGCGACTTTAGTATGCAGAAAACTAACAGGAATATATTATGTTGATTGACAAATGTATAAGTAGTATAGCTTTTCTTCCCACCACCTATGTACTTTATGTTGTAAATCAGGATGTTACACCACTCTAAGCTACTGTGTAGCCTTTTGTGATCAGAGCAGCAGTCCCTACACACATTGTAACATGGCCACCAGCCTTTTTGCCAGACTGAATGCAGTTTACATGTATTTAAACTATACTTTCCCCATTTAAAGTTTGCCTTTAAGTTTTGCCTTTAAACCTTAAGTTTATCCATAACCGAAAAATTTATGCTTTGTTTAGTCTGCCCAATGATTGTAATTTTGTGAAGAAAAAATAACGCACAGTTTTTTGTGCAGATATTGTTTCTATAAATGTACAATCTCATTTTTGGTTTTAGACCCTTTGTTTAAACCTAGTTCAAAGTAAGCTTTCATTTCAGGGAAATTACCTGTTATTGCAGAGCCCAACGAGGTCTATAATTACAAATGTGCTGCTCTACATTATATTGCCTTGTCCTGGGGGACAAACATCAGCCCCATACTTATGCTATAACTATGTTTGAATAGCAAGTAATTACATCTACTGTTTTCACAAGGCTGTGCGCTGTGTTTCCTCTCCCACTCTCGTTCTCTCTCTCCATTCAACTGAATTAAATTCAAAGGGGCTTTATTGGCATAGCAAACATGTTTACATTGACACAGCAAAATTATACTATAGCAATAAACAAAAGTGAAATGAAATATCCTGCATTCTAAGTAAAAGTATACTGGTAGTAGTTTGACCCGGTTGCACAAATATGACACCCACTGACTTTTTGATGTAATATTATTGACTATGTGCACTTTGTGCATTTATTTAAAGTTTCAATGGTAAGAGAAAACAAGCAAATTGAAATGAATTACATTTCTAAAGTTGTTTGCGCCCCACTTATGGTAGTTTTCTCATCATAGCAGTGCGTGACAGCTCTTATTGCTTTGTGTGAGAGATGGGTGTTGACCAATGTTTGATCTGATTTACATTATTTTGTGGGACTGTACTGTCTGTGGGAATGTTATGTACATTTGCATAATGTGGTGATATATGTATTTGTGCAGGAGGTATAGAATTACAGCCTAGTTTCAACCTCTTTTTTTGGGCAATGTGCACATGGCCTCTTTTCTCTTGAGAGCCAAGTCCGTCAATGTGAGGCTATTTCCACCAACTGATGCATAATCAATGATGTTTGTAAATTTGGGTCAGACACAATAATTACAAATTTTGCCACAGTGTAGTCCCTGTTGAGGGTATTCGCACTGCAATTTGCAGTGTTCATGGTTAAAGGCTTGTTGGTTTTTTATTATTTTGTTGACTGTAATGTTTTTGTTGACATGTAGAATATGTTTATTTGGATTGCCTTTAGATCCTCCCAAAAATGCAGCTATTCTTCCACACTTAAAAAAAAAAAAGAAACTCTGATACACCAATGTGAATGGACTGTCCAAACATTGTTGATATACAAATAGTTTTACAAATAAAAAATAAAATAATAAGTGTAAGCACACTTGCGCATGAAGTTATACATTTGAGAATAAGGCAAGTTATTATCATACATAGTTAACAAAATCATAATTGCCACTAACTGTACAAATAATTGAATGTGACGTTCATGTTGACTACTTCCTATGTAAAACATGTAAAAAGAATAACTGAACAAAACCAGACACTATTTTTATCTATAGTTGCCTGATATACTGCTCAAACCAGTTAACAACACGTAATTATCACAAGATAACACCAAGTCAATTATACTTCAGGGACATCAATCTGTCCAGATTGGAAGCATAAGCGATTGTGAGTCAATGTCACCTGTTTTGTTGCAAATAAAAGTGACAACAGGCGCACTGGAGAGGCAACACCAAGGCAACCCCCTTGCTGTTGTTTCTGGGGCGACATATCCTTGGAGGGTCAAACAGACCTCCACCTACTAGCCCTGACAGCGGCAAGGTATCGGGATAAAATCCTCACACGCTCCGTCAGACCTTACACTGGTGCAGTGGGCCCTCGGTTCCTCCAGGTGCAGGATGATACCTGGCTGCATGAGTGGGTAGGCAGTTCCTGGATGATGAAGGCATTGATGCCATTGACTGGCCCTCAGATTTCCCAGACCTGAATCCCATTTAGAATGTCTGGGGAGTTATGTATCAGTTCATCGGACGCCACCAAGTAGCGCCACAGACTGTCAAGGATCTCAACGATGCCCAGATCTGGGTCTGGGAGGAGATCTCCCAGGACACCATCCACCGTCTCATCAGGATGTTGGGAGTGCATACAGGCACGTAGGGGCAATACACACTTCGGTGTCACATTATGAGTTGCTGTGGCGAAATGTACGCAAGTTGGAATCGCCTGTGATTGAAATAGTTTACTTTGATTTTGAATCCATTCCTTGGTTATTGATTTTGGTTTCCACTGACCGTTGTTACGTCAATTTTGTTCTCAACAAACTACACAAGGTCCTATAAAGATTTTGATCTTCAAAATATTTTGTTCATCATATGTGATTTAAGTAAAAACTTTTCTGCAGTGTATGTTATTTTTCCTTTAAAAAACTGATTTGGCTATTTAGTGTTTCAAGTCTTTTTTTATTTCATAAGTAAATTATGTGAGTATTCTCCATAAGCATCTAAAAGCCCACCATCCAGCTGAATTTTCCACTCTGGAACAAATGGTGTAAAAGAAATATGAGTTGCCAAATGTCGCCAGACAATACTTGCCATCTGTGCAACAAGCAGTCGGTCTGAACTCATATTTGGCATGTTGTTTTGGCACTCCAAAGACTTATACCAGAACAGGTAAACATGCAGGTGTTCCTATTAGGAAAAGGCAAATATCTTAGGAATATGCCTCTTTGGTTCATTTGCTTTCAGCAATATAAGTAATATATTGTATGTTTCATATTCAATAGTTCATAGATCATTTAGCAATGTAATATGGATCTGTAGGGCCTATGTAGTAGCCGTGGTTTGAGATGACAATTAAATAGCTTTTAGTGTTATTGCGCACAACTGTGGATTCTACAAAACAAAAAAAGCTTATTATTTTTATTTTGTATCCACAAAAAGGAACTATATTTAGTTTGGGTTTAATGGTGAATGGTTCCATAGCATACTGTGCTGACCATTAACTTTGGAGATCAGCTTGTGGGCTTCCAAGTCAAAACCAGCTCTTGGTTCCAGAGACCGTACTGGATATTGAACATACTTCTTTTCTTTATAAAAAATATATTTTGACAGTGATTTCCATTTTCACCGACTACTGCTCAGCTACTACTGCTTGCAGGGGCCATAGGGCAGAATAAAAACATATCCACATATTCCAGAGAATCCTCTTTCAAACAGACTTACCTATGGGTTAGATGGTAGCTCCAACCATTTGGTTGGGGCTAGCACTAATTGACATATGAACTGAAAATATTAAATGACCTACTCTAGGGAACATTTCTGAATATGAGTCCAGTGGGGTGAGATTGGTAGCTGCAGCGAGTTCTAGTGTTCTGATGTTGAAGAGAATTGGGGGAGCAAACTGTATCATCCAAATTTTAACCGCTTATTATTTGTGCGCTGACAGACTTATTGTTTGTGTACTCTGACTTTATAATATCTTATGTGTTCCCCCAATATCATTTAAATGTACAGTAAATGCACAGTAGTCCTAACCCTTTAGATCAATTAGGTTGAATCTCTGTGTATGCGAGCATCCTCTATTATTTTGTAAAGAAGTTCAATTAGATGTCAATCAAAATCTGTCATTGTCCCTCTCTCTCTACCTCCTGGTCTTTAGCTTTCACTATCTTCCTCTTTCTCTGTACTTTGTCCCTCTCTCTCTACCTCCTGCTCTTTAGCTGTCTCTATCTTCCTCTTTATCTCTACTTTGTCCATCTCTCCCCCTCCATCCTGCTCTTTAGCTGTCTATTTCTTCCTCTTTCTCTCTACTTTGTCCTTGTCTCTCTCTCTACCTCCTGCTCTTTAGCTGTCTCTATCTTCCTCTTTCTCTCTACTTTGTCCTTGTCTCTCTCTCTACCTCCTGCTCTTTAGCTGTCTCTATCTTCCTCTTTCTCTCTAATTTCTCTCTCTCTCTCTCTACCTCCTGCTCTTTAGCTGTCTCTATCTTCCTCTTTCTCTCTACTTTGCCCCTTTCTCTCTACCTCCTGCTCTTTAGTTGTCTCTATCTTACTCTTTCTCTCTACTTTGTCTCTCTCTCTCAACCTTATGCTCTTTAGCTGTGTCTATCTTCCTCTTTCTCTCTACTTTGTCCTTGCCTCTCTCTCTACCTCCTGCTCTTTAGCTGTCTCTATCTTCCTCTTTCTCTCTACTTTGTCCTTGTCTCTCTCTCTACCTCCTGCTCTTTAGCTGTCTCTATCTTCCTCTTTCTCTCTAATTTGTCTCTCTCTCTCTCTCTCTACCTTCCTCTTTCTCTCCTCTTTGTCTTTGTCTCTTTCTACCTCCTGCTATTTAGCTGTCTCTATCTTCCTCTTTCTCTCTACTTTGCCCCTTTCTCTCTACCTCCTGCTCTTTAGTTGTCTCTATCTTCCTCTTTCTCTCTACTTTGTCCTTGTCTCTCTCTCTCTACCAGCTGCTATTTAGCTGTCTCTATCTCCCTCTTTATCTCTTCTTTGTCCCTCTCTATCTCTTTCTCTCTGTAATATGTATGTCTCACCTCCAACAAACACGTTTATATAGAATACTTGCGGTATAACTTATATGTACTTAAAAAACATTGTCAAACCCCACTGTCAATTATTCTCCTTGAATTGTGTTGTGGAGTCATGTTTAAAGGACAGACTGATTTAAAAGAAACAACCATGTGCGTGAATTACGAGAGTGACCCACAATATTAGAGATGCTTTCTGTTGCTAGTAGGGGTTTTCATGCTCCAAGAGAAGTCCCAGTGAGTTTTAACAGGATGTGTTGAAAATGTTACTCCCCTCCTCTTACAGCCATGGACTGAAACGTTGAGCTTTACCTCAGAGATTGGCAGAGAAGGACTGAGGGAAAGGAGTGGGAACAATACAATCACAAAGTGCTAAAGGCATTACAGGGCAGGTTGACAACCCCTTAAGTGAAGCCCAAGACAACATGGAGAGAGGGCGGAGTGATGGCGATCTATATTCCATTTACTTTTTACATTTGAGCTATTTAGCAGACGCTTTTATCCAGAGAGACTTAAACTAAGTGCACTCCTCTTAAGGTGTCTTTGATAAACAGCATCTGATAATCATATGAGTTTCGTGCAATAAAGGTTGAGAGGTCTGTTGGTTGTACAAAAGAGGGATGAGCATTGAGAAAAAGTGGACGAGTAGAGAATTTGACGACAGAGAGGTGGATGGAGTGAATGAAAGTCGGGAAAGCCTTTAAGTGTGCTTTAATATCTGTAATACTATATTTTGTCACTTGTTAAAAAAGCAGTATGATTGATTTTGAATGAAGCCATTGTGTATTCTAAGATCATATGTCTGAGTAAGGGGAAGAAAAACAAGGAAGGAAGGAGAGATGTTTTGGCCAGTCAAGTAAGACAGAAAAGTGGCTGAGCAGGGGGAAGTTGCTTAGCAACCCTATTTTCACCCTGCATGTAAGGTGCGTTTATCTGGCATTGCAGAGAGAGCGAAAGGAATGGATACGGAAATGATTGAGAGTTTAAGGAGAGATAGGCAGGCAGAAAGAGAGCAACGGTAAAGGAAAATGATATATGCAGTCATTGGAAAGCTGTTTTAGGTATGGCAAAGAGAGTGAGTGTGTGTGTGTGTGATCAGTCTGATGGTTTTGGGCGTCTTACAGAGGCTATGTTATTCAGACAAGTGGCTCCACCACTGTGTAGCTCAAAGACATCTACAGACATCAGCCTCACTTGTAAAGTCCTGTACTATTTATAACTGACTACACAGTAGTACACCATTTACAAAAAACACAGTACTGTGCAAAAGTTTTAAGCATCTTAAAGATGAATTAAGGCCTTTTGATTTGGGTAGTAAGTACAGTCGTGTGAAAATTAGGACATCCCAAAAAATATTTTGTTATTTAAGAAATATGGACAATATTTTATCTATTTGATTCTTTCAAACAATATACATAGATAAAGGTGATGTAATTGAACCACAACTAATGACATTTAAAACATGATATCATTTATTTAACAAAAGATTTACAAAGACGCCATTTACTACTGAGTAAAAAGTTAGGACACCCAATGCCCTAATGGCTGGTATTGCCCCCTTTGGCTAAGATAACCTCAATAAGACATTTTCTATAACAGACTACCAGTTTCTGACATGCAAGAAACCCCTCAAACATCACACAGCTGAAAACATTCTGCATGGAGGAGTGGGAAAATGTTTCTCCCAGTCGATGTCAGAGACATTTCTTTGCTAAAACCCAAAATACTTGATGAGTATTTTTAAAAAACAAGTGAAGCAAAATATCAACAGGGTTTATATTGGATTATTGTGCATTATATATTTATTTGTAATCTTGTTTCTCTGTATTATTTGTTCGGATCCTAATACAGTCAAATCTAATCTAATGACTTGGCTAATAGAATATCTTGTCTAATGATTTATTGATACTCATTGTAAAGGCATTTTCATAATTTCCAGAGTGAAGCTTTATTTTGGTGCTTAGGCTATTCTGCAGTCTTTACTGAATTGGGTTTTTCCTGTAAATGCTTAATAAACAAAGTATTTTACTGGTCATTAAAGAGCAATTACCCCAGTATGTGAGCCTAGCTGGGTGTGGAAAGAATCCAACTCTCCCAGTGAGTAGTTACTCGGGCCCGGTTCTTCAAATGAGTATATTCAACCATCCACAAAGGCTGCACAATCTCACTCCCTCATGTACCCAAGGTTCAAATGTCATTGTGGCTCTGCAGGATGAATGAGTCATGTGTTCCACCTTCCACCTTACCAACACTCCTTTAAATTCAGGGAATGAAAGGATGTTCTATAGATCTGCACCGGCACACATATTTGTAACCATACCGTACGATACAGGGGATCTTTACGATTTGCTTGTGAACCCAATTCAATATTTGTTCAAATATTATTGTAAATTTACGTTTGCTCACCTCATACTCAAATTTCCGTAAATTGTGGCCACCTTTCCAACCTTTGTGAGTCGAACTTGAGGAGGAATCACTACTTCTACAGTGACGAATGGTGGAGTTGATGAACTATCATTGTGGAATGTTCCAAACTTGATCAATGAGAACCCTAGAATGCAGCTTTAGAGCTTTCACATGCCACATGAATATATTTTCTATAATTAGTATTGTTAGTTATTGACAGAGACAATTATTAATTTTTGCTGAAAGGGTGGTTGACCAGATTCAAACCCATTTTGCAGCAGTGCTTGTATATGGGATGCACACTATGCCACAGGTGACAGGTGTTTTATTCTAACATTTATTTTTCTGCTCCAGCTCTGGAAATCAGCTAACCCAATAATGTGTCTTCAAAACTTGGGTGGACTTTAGATTGTTACTGACCTTTTGAAATCCTGGGATATTGTTTAATACTAAACTAAACACAGCTATTTTCAATGCAAACTTTGTTACAGGTAAATGTGAAATCCTTCAACAATGCTTGTTAAATGCTAAGAAGGGCATGCAACTTTTTTTATACAATCTGAATAAACTGTAAACTGAAGTGCAGGACAGATTTCACACAGTAGCACTTGATAACATATATTGTTGCAGTTTGCGGCGTACACAAATCATTTATTAGACAAGAAGTCTCTTGTGCTCTAAATAAATAAAAAACATCTGAAACAAACAAAGTCCATTTACATATATGATAAATACAAATAAACAAAA
This sequence comes from Novumbra hubbsi, assembly GCA_016801125.1. Lineage (NCBI taxonomy): Eukaryota > Metazoa > Chordata > Actinopteri > Esociformes > Umbridae > Novumbra > Novumbra hubbsi. The sequence goes on along the minus strand of JACXGK010001609.1, from coordinate 49,421 downwards.
CACAGTGTGTGTAGACCAAATTATGTGCTGGAGCTACTTATGTAAATATACTCCTACTCAGAATAAATTCCCCTGTTGTCCATTGTTCATATCTGCTAGTAACCTAGGGCAGATGGGTAGGAATAACCTTGTGAGGAGTTATCGACAGTGGGATCCTTGGCAGGTTTAGCTCAGAGGGAGCCAGAACACAATGATGTGTCATGTCTGTTATGAACATTATTATTGGACCTTATGGTTGACAGGGTAAAGCAGATGCTGCTTCTTGTCTTGGGGTTAGAGCAGGAAGCAGCATAACGCTCCAATGCAGTAGGACGTGGTAACGCCAAGGCCTGAAGAGGCCCCGCGGTCAGCGTCAAGGGACATGATGGAATCACAATATTTAAGCATGCTTTTAAAAAACAAATTAGCATCATGTCTGTCAACTTCAGTTAACAACTCCTGACTTGTGACCCGCTGCTTACCCAGACCCAGTCTGTCCGCCTGTCTATGTCCGGCTCTCTCTCAATTTCATTTTTAAGGGCTTCATTGACAAGGTGGTGAACATTGCCAAAGCAAGCGGAAAATAAGAAAGATATAATAAAATGATAAAAAAAGGTGAATAAAAGGTGGAAGAGAGTGTAAGGAGAGATGGGCAGACTGGAACAACAATCACAAAATGTAAGTACAGATTACACAAGCAAAGTTTTCACGAAGATCTTTAGGCATCATGGCTTCTCTCTCTTTCTGGGTCTCCGTACCACTCTGTCTGTCACTCACATTCTCGCTCCTTCTAAACCAATCCTATGTCCCCTGTTGCTTTACAGGTCATCAACCCTGTCCCCCCGTTGTTTTATTCCTGTGGCCAATTGTTGATCCAGGATGTGGAGTAAGGCAGATTTAAGGATCAGAGGTGTGTGGGTCTGTGTGTGCGTAATGGATCAGCGTGTGTGTTTAGGCGATGTAAAGGGCTCTGGGGCCTGTAATAGAGGCTTTAGAGAATAATCCAGACCATGGCCTGGCCCAAGCCTCATTGGTGTGTCCTTCTCCACAGACACACTGCTAGATTGGCCCTGAGAGACGAGTAGAACACAGGAGTGGACTGAGGAAGGGAGGAGAGATCTATAAAAAGGAGATGACAGAAAATAGAGGGATGAATCTACTATATTGTTCACTTTTTGAATCAGTTTTTGTTTAGTCTTTTTCTGCCTATTCTTTTAGGAATACAGATAATAGATAATACTAGATAATACTGCAGTCTATTTTAGCAACAAGGGAAAAAAGGGGGTTCTGATAAGGCAATGTAGAATCATCTTCGGATTTGGTATTTAAAGTATATCTTTTTTTACTTCAACAGTAACAATTAAGATTGTAATCTATTTGTAATCTAATGTACACTTATACTGAGGACTAGCTTATGTCAGGCCAGTCAACCATCAAGACCTTGATTAGTGAGATGGTTGTCCTTCTTGGAGGTTCTCCCTTCTATCTCCACACAGGAACTCTGTAACTATGTAAGAGTGATCATCTGTTTCCTGGTCACACCCCTGAACAAAGCCCTCCTTTGGACAGGCGGAAAGCTTTAGTAAGTGGTTCCAAACGTCTCCATTTCAAAATAATGGAGGCCACTTTGTTCTTTGGGACCTTCAATGCTGCAGATATATTTGCTACCTTGCCCCAGATCTGTGCCTCAACACAATCTTGTCTTACAGAAAGTACCTTCAGGCTCATGGCTTGATTTATTCTCTGACATGGACTGCCTTATTTAGACAGGTGACAGGTTTCAAATTATGTCCAATCAATGAAATGATTCTTGGACTCCAATCAAGTTGTCATCAAGTTGTAATCCTAATGATGTTGATCAATGGAAACAGGATGCACCTTAGCTCAATTTAATTCGGTCATAGGGTCTGAATATGTATATGTGGTATTTCTAAATAGTAAAATGTTTCTAAAGACTTTTTAGGGGGGTGGGTATTCTGTTAAAATTGAGAATGTCAATGTAAATCTAATCCATTTCAGAATAAGGCTGTAATGTAACAAAAAGGTCTTAATTGGGCCAAGCAAATTCAAAGTTGCTGGTTCTAATCCCAAAACCCCCAGAACCTGACTGGGTGTATTTAGCCTAATTGTTCCCAGGTCATTGCTGTAAATACAAATGCACACTTACTTTTTAAAATAGCTGTGAAAATGTGAGACAAATAACAGTAAAGCAATTTCTTTTTCAAAATGTACCAGATGGTCCCAATATGTAGTTTTCCTCAATGCAGGATATAAACAAGGTTGATGTTAATGGGTTTTTTAAATGAAAGTATGTTTACCACAGTGTCCTACATTTGTAGTCTGGCCTTCATACCAATATTGCCACCTAATCATCCCCAGTATTTTTTTAGGGGGTAGTTTCTTTTTTGTTATTATTTTAATTTTTTACTTTATTTTACCAGGTAGGTATGCTAAGAGCTGATTCTTATTCACAGCCAAGACCAGGTAGCAAATAGGTTTGAGTTTCTCAAGGAACGAACAACAGGGTTTGTTCACCTTTTGCTTGTAGGTGAGAACACTCGACTAAAAAACAATGTTGGCGATTAAATGGGTCTGTCTTACAACCAGGAGTAACTAGATGGCAGTGAGACAAGGAGCATTGTTAAACATGTTAACCATCTAGCCTGGAATGTGCTGAGCCAAAGAGGTGGATGAAATGTTGCAGTCAAATCATAACTGGACCTTGCATGCAAACTGACAAATATCCCTGTTAACATTCGCAAATGTTTCCCTCGCAAAGTAGGCCTTATTATAATTTTCCTGAGTAGCTCACAACTATACAAAATGAATGTCAGGGTCACTTAGCTACTTTTATTCACTTCCTCTGTCTGTCTCCTTCCATTACAGTCTTCTTAATGATGTTGATATTGCTTAGTTGTCTTCACTAATGTGTTATTATTGTCGTTGTGCTGCAATTTGTTTGCCTCTGGCATGGTCCTCATGAGAATTAGTTCTACTGACCTACCCTGTTAAATAACATTGAAGTACATACAAATACATGTCTACAGACTCACACACGTGCCTATTCATTTACTATGTCTCATTAATTCAAGGTGGTCTATAGGAGCAGATTTGAAAGCTTATAGCTGGACTAATATGCCTGACTGAGATACCAACTTCATTTTAGAATTAGTCATTTAAAAAATGAACACTGCTTTCATTTTCATTTATCTGCAATTCCTTTCCAGCTGAAAAGTACCAACGTGCAAAGATAATTTACCAATGCTAGTTAAGACTATTGCATAATTGGAAATCGATACTTTCTTAAAGTCAAACAGATTGGAATATTCACCCTTAACGCTTGAGTCCTATCAAAACACATGGAACTACATATTACATTTACATATTGGTGTATTCATTAACATTCACACAGTAGTTAAATGCGTGTTCCTCTGTGCTTTCTCTCATTCGGGTGATCAACCATACGTGTGGTCAACTATACCTGTGGTCAACCATCTGTGTGATCAACCATACCTGTCTCTTTTCCCTACAACTTGCCAAATCACAGGTTATTTTCAGTAGAGCTGTGAGAGGTGTCATGCCGGCAGTTAAAATGAGAGACATGCTTTTACTCTAGTCAAAATGCTTGTGAATGACTGCAATCATGGCTAAAGCGCTTTGAAGGATTGGAAGGTATAATGTACTGCTGCTTGTAATTTATTCAAATGTGGGTTCAGTGATATACAATGGTTTTAATAAGATTTAGTTGTTCACCTTGTTTTTTGACCAAATTCACTTCCCTATTCCCCGTCTGTGGGTGTAGATCCTAATTTTCCCTGACCATGCATTCTCTACAAAAATCTAATATTGAACAAATAAATAGTTGGAGATTGAAAATAAATAAAAGAATATATTTGTTTTAACAAAATGTTGGTAAAATGTTTGATTCGTAAGAGTAGCCACCTTTTGTAGATATGAACACACTCGTGGCATTCTTTCTACTGTGGAAAGCAAATATTGTTCAGAGAGTTGTGACATATCTGGGAGGTATATTTTGGGTCATTATTTTGCTGTAGGATGAACCCCTGACCGCCTCAGGGGATACCAGAGGGTATTGCATAGCGCTGCAAAATGCTGTTGGAGCCATTTTGGTTCAGTGTGCCACTATGTGCAAGTCACCATCTCTGGATCCAGCAAAAGAGCCTAAGAATATAACACTGCATGAAGAACCAAATATTTCAATATATGATTCAGCAGTTTAAAACACCTTCCTCCAGTCTTCACTAGTTCACTGCCGGTGCTTCATGACCCAGACAAGCCTCTTTTTGTTATTTTGCAATCTTAGTAAAGACTGTCATACTTCCCTCAAACCTGCAGCTCAAAGTCTTCTCTTCACAGAAACTCACTTTAGAACTAATCCAATTGAGAACCTCTGGGACGTTATGTATCTGTGCATCCAACACCGCGAAGTGACGCCACAGACTGTGTAGAAATATATATAAATATGTATTTATTTCTAAACATGGTTTGATCTTCCATAATTTTCAATTATATTTCATGAAAAGTAATGTGTTGAGATTTCTGGGCTTCATGATTACAAAGTTATAATCATATTAGATGTGTGGACCTAGAACGCTTACTGTCTCATCCTCATCAAAAAGTTAATTGTGTGTTTTGGGACATTTTCCTTTGGAGGACCCATGATCGGCGCCTGAGACCGAGCTTTCTGACAATGGGCAGTATGTTTCGCTCCAGAATGTCAGATTCTGTCAGCCCCTAGCCATCTCTATAATGGTCTGGGGACCGTAGTCAGTATCTGTCAGAATTGTTGCTTCTAGGAATCTCTGTGCTTTTGTTTCAGTTGTCCCCAAATAGAGGCAGCTGTCCTTCTTTGTCTCTTATTAGGGATCCAATTGAAGTTGCTGTGTCCATGCTTTGTTTTGTCGGGTATTGTTTGTGCATAAGACTCTGTTTGGTGTGTAGCATTTATGTTGCTTAAGATGTTTAGAATAAACATATATGTTGTACCACCATCCTGCCTGTGCGTAGTTCCATGACACTTGTCAAGCTGTTACACAGAATGCCTTGAGATTTCATTATGACTGCAAAGATTAAAGGCACCTTGTGCCAGAAGCAGAAAGCAGCCCCAAAACATAACAAAGCCTTTATGTGTCAATGTAGGTTTGATGTTATTTTTTTTGAAAGCTTTATTTGTTCATCTGTGAACATAGAGCTGGTGTGACTTGCCAAAAAGAAAAATGTTTCACTAATCTGTCAAAGGACATTCTTTAAGAAGAAGTCAATATGCATTTCAGCAAACTCCAGTCTGTCTTTTATGGTTTTTTTTAAAAAAGTGGAGTCCTCCTGGTTCTATTTCAATCCAGCCCACCTTCGCTCAAAAAACAATGGATGGTGTGATCAGAAACTGACATAGCTTCACCTTGGAGTTCAGCTTGCATCTCTACTGCAGTTATCCTTGGTTCTTTTTCTGCCATTTGCACTTTCCTTCTATTCGATCTAGGGTTGATTTTCCTCTTGCAGCTGCTCTCAAGGAGGTTGGCTACAGTTCCATGGATCTTAAACTTTTTAATAATATTTGCCTTCACCTTTACTATGCTTTTCTATCATTTTCGTTGTGATCTCCTCAGACAACTCTCTCCTTTGCTTTCCCTGGAGCATGTTCAGAGTAATGCACACAAACCAAACAGCATACCAAACCGCAGAGTAATTACTTGTCTTTATTTAATTTGGCTGAATGACTGATTACAAGATTGGAGAAATGTGAAACTAATTAAAGAAACTAAGTAGTTTGAAATGCCACTACATTCTAATTATAGAATATTATAGAACATTCTTTGTAGAATAACCAAAAATGTGTTTATTTTTTTTTATTCTATGACATACCAAAGGCATGTATGTATGCATGATCTTGCTTTTAATTTCATCACTACTTAAAAGGAATTAAGTATTTGTCAGGGTTCCACCCTAGCCTGACGGTTGTCGCCTCTGTTCCACCCCCTGGTGGCCGTGGGGCACAGTATTGTGTCAATGAGCTGTAAGGGTAACTAATTTAAGCACATATGTAATTCTATGGAGACTTTGTGTGAGGGCGTAACTCTATCCTTAGCCATCAATTTGACTCTTTTCATACTTTAAAACCTTTAATCCCATTGATGTGGCCCAACTAACTTAATATTGATCCGAACTCAAGGGAATGCTTTTCAGTATAGGGTTAAAAAGAGTGGCTGTTTGTGTACGATGTATCAATTATGTCTGTAATCCATTGTCAGGAGCCTGTGTTATCGGGTAATGCTGTGTTTTTAGTTCGTCCATACATGTGAATACAATATATTGGTAAATCATTCAAACCAGTGTCAGTGGTTAAAACAATACTTAATTTAATGAGGAGAATGAGGACCTGTTTCTGTTTATGATGAATTTCTGTTAATTTATTATTGTCTTGCACATGTAGCCTAAAATAGGAGTTGCAAATATACATATGTTTGCTATACACCAATTCATGTTTGGTTATATTGGTTATGCAGTCATGTGAAAAATGTTTGACACCCCATAAAAATATTTTGTTAATTTTTACGAATTTTGAACAAATCAATATTTGATCTTCTTTCAAACTATATCGATAGATAAAGGTGATGTAATTCAACCAAAATGTGATGTCATTCAACCAAAAACAGTAACATTGTAACCAGGATATCATTTATTTAACAAAATAATTACAAAGATGCCAATTCCTACTGAGGTTAGTGCAACCTATGCCATAATAACTGGCATTGCCCTCAATAAGACGTTTCCTATTACTGTGTTCCAGTCTCTGACATTGGCTGTGAAAAAGTTTTTCCCACTCTACATTTATTTATTTTTGCCATTCCCTGGTGAATTTACTGGAATGTTTTCCTCAAACACCCTATGAAACATATACAAATTCATATTTGCATTTATAATAGTGAGCTGGCCAGGCCCTGCTGCAGCAAAGCAGCCCCAAACCATGACATTTCCACCCCCCATGCTTCACAGTTAGTATAATGTTCTTGTGCTTAAATGCTGTCTTTGGTTTGCGCCACACTAGTACTGTGCCCAAACAATTCTACTTTGGATTCATCTGTCCAAAGCATATTGTCCCTAAAGTCCTGGTCTTCGTCTAGGGGCTCTCTGGCAAAATAGTGTTGCCCTGATGGTTTTTTTTTCCAGCATAGGTTTCCACCTTGCACCCCTTTTATGCAAAATCAAACTTGTGCAGTCTCTTTCTTATGGACCTCTTTGACCCTGTTCCGTTTCTATTAATATCTCCAGACTGGTTAATGATAGAAGCCACGTTGTAGGGGACAGTCTGCCACAAAGTATGACTCGTCATTTGTTTATTTCTGTAAAGTAGAAGCCTTCCAAATCTCAACCACAAAAACACTGTATTTCATAATTTCAGAGGTTAACTGTGGCAAGAGCTACCAGTAAGTCCCAAGATTACATTTTATATTTGTTGGAGACTTCTTCAAGCATCTTATGGTTTGCTCTTGGGCTAAACCTGCTTGGAACACCTGCCCTGGCCATGTGGGCAGTTGTTTTAAATGTTCTCCAACTTGCCTGGACAGTGGAATGGCTGAGTAAAAGCTCAAAAACAAATAAATGGAGAATTCTGGAATGGCCAAATCAAAGCCTGGATCTTAATTCTATTGCGGGGTGATTTGAAATGAGCTGTGCATGCAAGAAACCCCTCAAACATCACACTGCTGAAATAATTCTGCATGGAAGAGTGTGAAAACATTCTCGCAGTCGATGTCAGAGACTGGTAGACAATTATAGAAAACGTCTTGTAGTGGTTATTTCAGCCACAGGCTATTTTATTATATCATGGTTAAAATGTCATTGTTTTTGGTTCAATTAATTACGTCACCCGTATCTATATATATTTTGTACATATTTCTTAAAAAAGCACTAAATATTTCATAGGTCCTAATCATTTCTCATGACTGTCACGTCCTCGTCTAGGGACGCGCCCCCACCTCTGCGTGTGGTGAGCCGGCGCGCGACGTCGCCGGAGTTCTAGTCGTCATCGCTCGTGTTGTCCTGTTTCCCATGTCCTGTGAATGCGCCCTTCCCTAATTCCCTACAGGTGCAACCTGTTGGCCTGCCTTATAATCCCTCCTGTGTCTTGTCCTTGTGTCCGTTATTGTTACATGT
>JACXGK010001609.1:29493-41167 GCA_016801125.1 Novumbra hubbsi | reverse complement strand
CTGCGCTGGTTCTCGGTGCCATTGTATTTTATTATTTACCTGTGTGCTACCGAGCACCCTTTTTGTTTGGTTCTCCTCCTTTTGGAGTATTGCCTTTAAAGAATAAAAACACTACAACGCACCTGCGTTTTGGTGCTGCCTCACCTACGCATCACAATGACTGTATTTCCTTTGTGCAACTGCAACAACTCCAAAGTCGAGAGTTGAACATCAAGACTTGTTTTACCGGTCCTCAACTCAACTAACCATTCTGCTACTTTTCACAAATCATCCTCAACCAGAATGCATTCATCAAAAAAAGAGAGTAATCCCTTCTCAGCAACCACAACAGAGCTCTTTGCCGCCTGACGTAACGGGAGCAGTCACTTGAGCTAGATTGAGGACGATAAACAAGGCTAAATTAAAAGATTAAGCTGATTTATGGAAGTTGCAGCAATACAGCATGCTTGATGCCACACCAACTGATGTCCTAGCTGTCTAGCATTTCTCTCTGGCGTCCCTGCACATTTCCCCAGAATGTCTCCACCATATTACCCTCTGCTGGTTTCTTCTATTACCTCATCGCTGGTTATCTTTCTGCAAACACTCAGTTCCTCATGAGACTTCATTACATGTTCACCCCCTGTAAATCATTTACAGATAGTCCTCAATGTTACAATAAATACATTTTAAGACAAGATGAAGATTGAACACCAAATAAGAAGATTAAAGACCAAAGGTATATGCAGACATGATTAGTTTGAATTTTGCAATAAAAACGCGTTGAGATGAATATTATGGTGACGGGTAACATAAAATGACATGTATGCATAATGTCTGTTGTAATTTTGGGCAAAACACATAAGACATAATTAGTTGAACAACCAGACCAACCACTGTTTATGGGACAGCACAAACACGGCATACAACCAGATGCTAAATGGTTCATCATGGAAGCAGTAGCAAATGCTTTATAAACACTTAATAACTGAAATTATTGGCTCACTATTTGGCAAGAACTGACCAGCTATTGCACTATTCTGAGCAATGTGTAATAAGGGTTACAAAATAATGTATAATACATTAACAAACACTAAATAATCATGTATAGTGTCAATGCAAACCTTTACAAAACTTTGCAACCCTTTCAAACCCTTTACAAAAGGCACTTTTTATTTGTCCTCTGTTATCTAGTTCCAAGGAGTCTTTCTGTTCAGGCAGTTCAAACACTTAAGTCTTTGTACACAGTTGTCTCCGCTATCAGCAAACAAGTGAAGGGAAATAGTGGGCAACCGAAGGCCAACAGGGACCTGGTGGGAGCTACTTTCAGATCTGTATTATGTCATCTATGGGAGATTGCTTGTGGGAGTTTCTCACCTCCATGTCTTCCAGATGACATCATTTTTGTCTTCTAACCATTTAGCCATTTATACTGAGAAAGGCTCTCATCCAAATCATACCAGCCATGTCTTTACTATACATCATAGCAACCATCACTTCACATCGCAGTATGTCAGTATGTTACAGTATGGCATGTCATTACTAGTGTAGCATTCCACTGAGATCCTGTTGAAACACTCAGTCAACTAAGACACTATCTGACAGGTCTGGATTCTGCTCTATTAGAATCATTTCCAGTCATCTGGTGAGTTTTCAAAAAAAGTGGTAAGTAGAGGTGGAGGGTTTTTCTCTGTCTTTATAAAACAGTAAAAAGAGTATAATAGTGTAGTGGTGTGTAATATAATAGTGTATAATAGTGTATAATAGTGTAGTCGTGCGTAATATAATAGCGTATAATAGTGTAGTCGTGTGTAATATAATAGTGTAGTTGTGTGTAATATAATAGTGTATAATAGTGTATAATAGTGTAGTCGTGTGTAATATAATAGTGTAGTCGTGTGTAATACAGTAGTGTATAATAGTGTAGTGGTGTGTAATATAATAGTGTATAATAGTGTATTGGTGTGTAGTATAATAGTGTAGTGGTGTGTAATATAATAGTGTATAATAATGTAGTGGTGTGTAGTATAATAGTGTAGTGGTGTGTAATATAATAGTGTATAATAATGTAGTGGTGTGTAGTATAATAGTGTATAATAGTGTAATATAATAGTGTAGTCGTCTTGTAGGCTGTGGTTGCTGTTATTCCCCATTACTGAAGCTGCTTTCTTGGACAGACAACACTACTTGTTTTAATACACATTTTAGCCTGGTTCACTAATTTGGAATTCAGCAGGGTTAACCAAGAGCCGCTCAAGACTAGAAAATGTAAACGTGAATACATTTGCCTTATTTTACATAATAATTTAACTCATGTTTCATTTTCAAATTCACAGCTAAACAGATAGTAATAGAGGAGAGCTAGATGGAACATTTTCAGGGGCCCCGTTTCAACAGGCTAGACATCTTTTCATTTCTTTGCTATTTTTGACTCTCTGCCCTAAGCACCATAAACTTGGGTGGAGGTGTGTTGTTTGCCAAGAAACTCATTCAGCTACCAGATGTATGAACCCGTTCCTGCCCTTACCAGTCTGTGCCGTCTAGCCCCAGGTCTGTTGATAAGCCTGCCATGGGATTAAGTGCAATGAAAGTTGGAGTGCCTTAACGTTTAGACAACAGCTTGATCCATAACATTAACACACATTACTTTTGAAAAACATACAGTGAACACCATAAGTATTTTAACGCTCAGCACTTTTAAACGATACAATGATCACGGGGTTGAAGAGAAGACTGTCATTTTTAATACCAGCATTTTTTCATCCATATCAGGGGAAAAATGCGTTTAGAAAATACAGCACGGTTCGTATGTTAATGTCTATGTTGTTTTTTGTGCTGTGGTTTTGAGAATTTAAAATGCCTAATTCTGTCAAGTGTTATAATTGCTTTTAGACCACTTATACTGCTGTGATATTGGTTTAAATGCCGCATTTTGCTAAATCTTCCACCACTTTCCTGTCCATTAAAGGTCAAAATGCCTGACAAAAAATTTAAACATTTAAAATGATCCTGTGGAGTAGGTAGCCTGTCAGAGCAGTTCAGCCAGGCAAGAGCACAAAGCATTGGTGCTATTAGGGAGATACTGAACCTATTTGCAGATTTGCTACTGATAAAGACGCATGACTTGGCTTGAGTTAATTTAAAATTAGGTTTTTCATGTCATAAAATAGGCACAATGCTGCTTCACGCCTTTTTATGACTTTGTAAAGCATTTGGCCTTTCTGATGTCCTAAAACCTCAAATAATAAAACTGATTATGATAGAGATAATAAAACATGAACTTTGGATCATTGATTTTCATAGAGTATTATCTACAAAACGTATTATTTTGCACTCTACATTAATTGTAAAATATAGATGGTATACGTAGATCTGGAGACTTTTCATCTTGAGTTGTCTACTTTTAGTTAAGTTAATTACAATCTTAATAAACATAACGCGCTTGGAATACATTTTATTAGAGGTCTGGAAACATTTTTTTATTGTTAAAGTATTAAAGAATCAACTCCTCTTTGCACTAACATTTCTATTTCTATTGGATTTTAAGACACCCCTCTCACAGGCCATTTCTATGGTTCAGTAGAAGACTGCAACATGAGTTACCTATAGTTTTATAAGGTCTGTAATATCATATCAATCTAGTGTGAAATAGCTTGTTTATTTGTTGTCTATCATGGAAGTTATTTTCAGAAATGTAAGCATCACTTTAGTAGAACAAAAACTGACTATAGTCACATAGAAATAATAAATCCTTGGTATGAAGATAGAAAATGACTGTGCTTTCTGGTAAATGTCTTCAAACTGGTTCTATAATCCTAGTAATTTGCTAGGGTTATTTTATTTGTCAATATTAATATCATGCAACAGTAATTCTAATAAACGCCTTTGGGAGCTCTGTGCACGCAAAGCAAGGTTGATTTGGACATTTTGGAGACGTTAATGAAGGGTAAATTCGGAATAGTTTTCAGCACCTGCTGAAAATTGTAAATCTAAATGATTACAGGTATATTAAGTACGAACAAAAGTTGTTGTATGTATGGAAAGTAGACAAACACCTTATTCTATCCATATTACATCTCACATAGTAGTGCCTTTTGTTCTGAATCCAAACGGAACCAACCTTAACAGTGGAATTAAGGTCATCCATATTTCTGGGATTGAAAACATAATAAAATCTCACCCAACCTGATTGGGGTATCCTGATCAGATAATCTTAAAAAAACGTAATGCTAGATATGAGAAGAATTATAAGACACACGGTGTGAGCAATTGACTTCGGGCGTTTGTTTGTATGACATTTCTAACACTGTATCTGGGTGCCGAATGTTTTCTATTGGATTCACATTGTATTGACACGTTGAATCCTCACGTCGTACAAACAATTCACATCTTCCATACAAAGCAAAAACAATAGGTGTTCATTGGGGTGTATACGCATCATCGCCCGCACTCACATGAACATGCAATTTATTATTTTCTTCCCCAGGTGGCCTTGGCAGAAGAAAGCATTATACAAAGAGAAGCAAAAGATTGTTTACAGCGGAGAGTGAGGACCAGTGTGTGTCTACCTGTGTGTGTCTGGTTTAGGAATAACATAGTAGAGCACAGCTGGCTGGGCAGTGGGACAGATCTGTGTGAGTGCGGGGGGGGGAGGTTGTGCAGGCAGAAGGTTGGTGGCTGGGTTGGTGGGTGCATGTGTATATGAGACTGTTTGTGCCAAAACATGGGAAAAGTAACGTTTTTCACCTTGGGTAGCTTTTTAAAAGTCAACTAACTGGGTTGCTCCTTTTGAATTTCTCCTTTTCGAATTTAAATAAGGCTCTGAGATTTAGTACATTTTCTATAGTGATTAATCAAATTCTTTTCATCAGTTAATCCCAAATCAGTATTTTTGTGTTAAAAAAAGCACGCGCATTGAGTGACAGTCATACTCTTCTTTGATTTTAAGGGATTGAAACACAATTAACGGCATCAGAATGGTGTCTTCTAAATTCCACCACAAACAATGCAATGGTCACTGTATATACAAATATAATGCTGCAATTGTTTCAGTAGGCCTTCATCCTCTCAGAACTACCTCTAGTTGCAAAGAACAACTGTCCACACATTTTATGAAAACCCGGAAACTAGCTTTAGAAACATATGCTTCCACTCTTGGCCATCCACTCCTAATTTGCTCTCTCTCTTTCTCACACACTTTCTCACTCTCTCTGTCATACACACACATACTGTTAAAGCTTTAGGTATTCTTCAGGAGTCCCCCAGCCCCTGTATCAAATGGAGGCAAACGAGTATCGGAGCCTCACAACGCATGGCATGATGATCTGAAGACAGAGGGAGAGAGATGAGTCCCTGAACACACGCCAGCTCTAATCAGCCAGCTTTCATCTACTGCTCCTCACTCAACCTTCTCCCTTTCCCTCTTCTCCCTCACATCCTCCCCTGTCTCTCTACGTCTCCTTTTATTACTGAACTCCTTCTCTTCTCCTCATTCCCCTTTGTCAACAGTCTCTCCCACCTCCTTCATACCTGCAATGCCGGGTTTGTGTCTACAGCACAACACAGTTGAACGGCACTTTATTCCCCCCCGAAAAAAGGAAAATGAAAATGGAATGCCATAGCTGCAGCTGAGGCATAGACTTGCATTCATATACCGGACCAGCCAAAATAATCTTGTGTATTTCTTAACCAAATAAATGTAATTCATTTGTTGACAGAGTATTTTATTGTAATTTGTGCCTAATTGATTAGATTAGGAAACAGGGGGATCAATAATTGAAAATGGGGGAATAACAGTGTCAACTGAATCTCAAGGATAACTGTTCTACTGACAAATAATATTATTGGATTTTGAAATGTCCAGACAATTACATTTAAAAATATGCTCTTACCCCAACATCATTATTCTATTTATTTTTTCAAATCAAAAGTGCGTTTTGTGTTTACTGTATGTTTACCAAATACAGTTTCATATATAGAAATCAACATTCCCTGTTTAACCTCCCTAAATTTATACAATAAATGATGCATCTTTCAATTATAAAAATCACAATCATCAAATAATGGAGAAGAGGTAGCTATTAATTGGTAGTTGGGATTTTTTACATCAATATACATGCATATTGTTCCCTTCTAGCAATCAGTGAATGCTTTCAAATACATTAAACACATAGAGCAGAGCAACAAATCATGACAATGGCAAATTGTGAGTTTCGCTTACTACACAACGACATAGTGTCACGCCCTGATGGGTTTCACCTGTTCCCTTGTCTCCACCCCCCCCCCACCAGGTGTTGTCTAGTTCCAATTACCCTCAGTGTATTTAGTCCCTGTTTCCCCAGCTGGCAGTGCCAGATCGTCTTGTCTAGTACAACAAAACCAGCGTTTCATAGTCCTTGTTTCCGAGCCCCAGCCCAGTACCTTGCTTGTCTCTAGAGTTCCCGTTACCGATCTTCGCCTGCCCACCGACCACGTCTCTGCCCGTCGTCTGACACACACCCTCCAGCCCCGTTACCGACCTTCACCTGCCCACCGACCACGTCTCTGCCCGTCGTCTGACACACACCCTCCAGCCCCGTTACCGATCTTCGCGTGCCCACCGACCACGTCTCTGCCCGTCGTCTGACACACACCCTCCAGCCCCGTTGCCGACCCACGCCTGTATATGACCACAAACATTCTGTGTGGACCACTGCCAGAGCCCTACAAAATGAATCCCAGCTGGCTACTAGTGTGCATGTTTCTGACCAAACTGTTTGGAGGTTCATAACTGACCGCTTTGGCAGTGGGTCGGTGATGGTCTAGGGAGGGATATCTTTGGAGGGTCGAACATAACTCCATGTTCTTGCCAACGGTACCCTGACCTCAGTTAGGTATCGGGATGAAATCCTTAAACCCATCGTCAGACCTTGCTCTGGTGCAGTGGGTCCTGGGTTCCTCCTGGTGCAGGACAATGCCTGGCCTCATGTGGCCAAAGTGTGTAGGCAGTTCCTGGACGATAAAGGCATAGACGCCATTGACTGGCCCTCTTGTTCCCCAGACCTCAATCCAATAGAGAACCTCTTGGACGTTAGGAAGGTCAGTGCATCCAACGTCACCAAGTACCACCACAGAATAACTGTCTGTGTGTCTGTGTAATATTTTGTACTAATGAAGCATAATGAGAAGTATATTTTAACTGATAAAGCAATGTCTACTAAAGTAACCAGCTGTAAGGGACTGTCAGAGAGATGTAAGGGTCATTTGGGTGTAAACTGAGGTGAGTGATAAAAGACATTCTGTGGAATAGACCTCTAAAGCTGTATGTCATATTATGTGTAATATTAATTAATAAGCTGCAACACTGCATGTCTATTATGTATATTTTGGCCGTTATTGTCATGTCAGTTAGACATCTTAAAGTTGGTCCTTTGTTATGAGTACATTGCAAAATGCAGAGCTACTGGATGTGCTGTTTTACATTTCATTGCCATGGCAGATTAAATCTGATAAAACTGATATTGGACGGGAATATCAATAGTGTTTATTTATCTCAGGTTAATACAAAAATGTTGACTGACTGCTCTACCTTTGTATGGCTCTTCTACAGACCCGTGTGTGAGGCATGATTGTGTTGCTAATTGTGCTGAATGCATTCATACAAAGAACTACATCACAGGCAATTGATGATAAAACATGTTGTTGATCACTGTTCATGGTGTTCCAGTGTTTTCCAATTGAGCCTGGCTTTGTCGCTGGAATATTCCATTTGGAACACAAAGAGGATCTTATACGGCCGATAGTGCTCAAGGATATATTATATATATAGATATGACAGAAAAGAGAGAACCGGGGAGTGAGAGGTACTTGATATTTTTAAGGCCTTTTAAAATGCCATTCAAAAGACCCTGCTACATCATGTAATCCCTGAATATTACAAAGAGAGGAATGTAATTAGGAGCTGAATGTTTAGAATGGATGTGAAGGTTTAAATGTTCTACTGTCTCATTAGTGTCAAGCTGTTGCTCACGTGGTGTTTCTGAATTCCAGCAGAATGGACTAAGTAATCGTCTCTGCAGAGTGTGGAGCTTTGTTGGTGTGTGTACTCTCAGGCATACCTATCGCTCTCTGGGTGTGCATACTCCCAGACATACCTATTGCTCTCTGGGTGTGCATACTCTCAGACATCTCACCATCTCTGTTGATACTTTAAGCTGTGTCATGTATTGTGCATGAATTGTGTAAATTATATAGGAAAAGGTCCAGGGCTTGCTAACCACAATACAGTTTGTAGACACGTTTGTAGACGCGTTTATTTGAAGTATTACATTGAGTTAATATGTAATTGTAACATAAACGAAATTCTTTACATTATATCAGAATGTTTTTAGAGCACAGCATGTTTTACACAATAAATAAAACGAAAGGTGCTGCAATATAAACCTATTAACACTAGTAACACTTTTAGGCAGGTCCACTTCCTGTCATCACTGTCAGATGGGATACACAAGAACCTAAGAGCTTCTTATGTTTTAATAGAGTTGCTGTGGAAACCCTGTGACCATGGCCGCCACACTCCCTCCCTTCCAACACTTCTCTTACTATTTCCCTCTTCAACACTTCGACAATCCTGTAGTCCCATGTCTGCATGGATTCAAGTAAACGTGTGGTTTCTAGTGGCAACAAACTGGAAATGCAATGAAATACACGAAGAATCATGGTGAACATTTAATGTGATATAAACACATTTACTTCGACATCCCAAGAAAATACATCTGGAAGTTCTGGCAGCAGTGACTGAAGTATCTCCCCGGCGAAGCAGGCCATAACTGACATGAAAGGGGTAGAGTGGGAATGTTCGGTGTTTGAGAGTATCTGTGAGTGTCCGATGAATTGAGTCAGCAGCTGCAGCAGCAAATTCCCAAATTATGCTGAGCAATTTATATCCACAACAACAAATCTTGCAGTTTGGTGTGTTTTCAGTGTACGCTGAATAGCAATATAAACAGACCTACAGACATTAAACCTACTGAATGATTCAGGCTGCTCAATAATTATTAAGTTTTCTTGTCAGTCAACAGTACAGATTTCAATGTAACAGCATAGACAGGTTGGTAACACCATCTCTGAGGTATGTGCCAAATAACTCAGGTGTCCTGTTTCAAACCTGTGTCTACTTGATTTTCCTTTGGCCCTGAAGTCAGACTAATAACATTTGTGTTTAAATTTGTATTTCACCTTCCCACAAGTTGTCGTATGTGTTAATGTCAGAAATAGTGGGTCTCAAAAGTCACCTTTTCCATGTGCGATTTCCCTTTGCTCTGATTCCCCATTTACAGGCAGCGTGCTGAAGTTCCATTTGCATTCATCAAATCTGTGACAGGTTTATTTACTGTAACCAGGAGAGACAAAGGAAATGGACACATTCAGATTTTTTGAGCCTGGAGAGCATTTTATCATGACCAAACTGAATCACGCCTGCGTGACATCTGATTTGTTTGAGTTCATTGGCCAGGTGGTCAAAGAAAATGATAAGCATTCTTAATTAATGAACTTGATTAAATAATGGTTGAAATGCTTTTTGTACTTGGTACTTGGCCCCATTACCCCCACCTTTATTTACTGTGGTACAGATGCACTCCCGCTTGCAGCATCAATAGCCGATGTGAGCCATTAGCTAAATGCTATTCCAGAATGCAATCTTTTGCAGCCTATTTGCTGAGGTAAAGTTCCCGTAAAAGACAAAAGTCATTACTCTCATAAGGAACTATTAAGTTGCCACCCATGACTTCTTGTTCAACTTGGGTATAAATGTTGACACAGACTTGGAAAACTCCCTTATTCTTCCTCGTCAGCCAAATCAGACTGCCCCTATCCGGATAGTATTACTCCAAATCCACACTAACTCTGCTAGGTCACCTTCTACCAATAAAAAGTGTGATTTGGTGCATGTCATGTTATTAGCGTGTGAATGTGTTGGTTTGTGATCCCTGCAAAGACAAAGGTCTGATGGAATTGGAGCTGATGGAATTCTCAGAAACTGACTACCACTTGCTGAGTAGTGACTCAGGTTGACTGAGTAGTTTCACTTCACAGTTTTCCAACCTTTGTTTTTCCTTCTTCTCACTATCGCACAGAAGGGGATATTAACTGACTCAGCCAATCGCAAATATTTCACTCCCTGAATGGACACATGCTGTGTGGATGGACTGAATGCCCAAAAACCCATTCTAACACAGAGGGTGGAAGTTTCCTAGAGCACCTAATTAGCATGATTGATATGCAATATTGACAGCCATTTGAGCACATTCACTAACCATGATATGCACATGAAGTCAGGTGAGTTAAGAGCCTATGATCTAACGTTCATAACTACAAAAGTCCTTCATTTCTTTAGCAAGCTAACATCTTGGGCAGCAGTGATCCAAAAATGATGGTGACATAGTGAGCGTCAAGCAGGGCCGTAAATTAATTCTGTGTGCACTTCAGGCCCCAGGGAACCCTTTATGGAGGTTATTTGCTTGGAACAATCTTTGTCCCTCCGCCACGGTATTTCGGTGTTTGTGAGCATTTCCATGATGACCATTTGTTGATACACATAACTGTCTACACTCTCACATTACCAGTCTAGGAAAAGACTGGTAATGTCCCCATAAAAAGAGCACCATCATCTCGTTCAGCACATGATGTAGATGCATCCGCCTGCGAACGAAACACAGTCCAACTATTGATAATGGTCACATGTGGGTCATCGCCAGAGCTTTAAGGGGCATGCAGGCCTGTCTCATTAGTATCCCGAAGAGTACCGGCACACTCACTGCCGGACTCGAAACTCTCCACCACCCACTTACCTTGGTTGCCTTTGGGTAATCAAAGTGTTCCTTGCCTGGGATATTATGGTATGCTGATCCTTTTGGTTTGACCTGACCTGTTCTACTGTTCTCTAGGTGTGAAGAATACTTAGCGGGGAACTGCAGCCCGTGCCTGTGTCTGGTTTCAGAAGGCGGCTGAAGGGAAGGTTGCGTGGCTGGCCCGCTAGCGGCCCCACTGCGACACGTCTTTCAGCGGGGCGCGTGTTGTGCTGGCACCTCGAGGAGGAGCAGGCGTCGTGTCCATCACACGGACGTATCATCTTTCCGGAGTGTCAAGCTGTCTCTTTCCCTCGGGCTTTTACTATTTCTCCCTCAGTTCATTTTCAATGTAATGGGCTATATGGGCTTAGAACGGATTTGTTAACAAGCCGGTTTGGAAATCCCACCATTCCCCTTCGCTCCTCGGAGTAACAAACAACGAGACGGGAAAACAAGATGGGCTGTGGAGTAAATCTTGCAGACAGGGGAGCCGTTAGGGACAGCAGAGATAGAAAGAACACATATACTTGCCGAAACCCGGTACGATATTCAGGTCAACGAGTGACGTTGAGCCCTGTGCTCTTCCCTTCCGTTGAATAACCCAGCAGGACGTCTTTGATTCTCTGACAAGACAGCCACTTGACAAAATCTCTGCAACTGAATTAACTGGGTAGTGCCGTGTGGGGCACTAATTGTTAATTGCCCAGCAGAAGTGAAAGGCATACCCCCAACACAGATTATTAATTGCCTGGCTGAGGTGAGGAAAATTCAGGGCTACTGTATGTGACTGTATGTGGCTGTACGTGACTAAACGTGACTATAAGTGGCTGTATGTGACTGTATGTGACTGTATGTGACTGTATGTG
>JACXGK010001609.1:0-29393 GCA_016801125.1 Novumbra hubbsi | reverse complement strand
AACTGCTGAAACCCTATTGCTTTTCTTGTCTGTCATTGTTATTAGTAATGTTCTGACACTTTTGGTCAGTGTGCAAATTCGTGTAAGATAGTAAGGCCAAACTGACCCACTCTTGCATGATGGTAAAGTATCATTGGCACAGCCTGCCATGGAAAGCAATGCCAATCGACCTTATGGTGACGTCATGGAAACAAACAGTACCCTCTCCTCACCGGGAACACTTCTGTCAGTGCAAAAACATAAATGCACTTATATTTGAACAATTTTACAAAATGACCAAGAAAACTTATATTTATCTTCTATGGACCAAGATCTCTGAACATACCCTATTCAAGGCCAATCAATATCAACAAACATGAACGCTACTGACCAATGAGATGGACTATAAGCGTGGTCAGGCAAATGTATGGTTACAACTCCTACATGGTGAAGTGTTTCTTAATATAACTTGGTAGACATGTTCCAAATAATACCAGAACATGAGGATCACATGGTGGCACTATATAACCAGCAAACTCTGCCAGCTCACAATGTTTACCCTGTCTGATGTAATTGCCATTAGGACCCTTTAGCACGGCCTTGATGGAGAATTGAGGAATTTGCCTCCAGAGTAAGGCCAGTATCTTGAGAAAAATGGCTGTTATGAACCAAGAAACATTAATGTGGCCGTTGTCTGGCACAGTAAATATAAATATATCAGACACTGATTAGAACATCACTTGATTTGCCTGTGTAGAATCCCTAATAGGAAGTACAATTGGAAAGTACAACCGTTTGGTCACACAGCGGCGCCATTAAGGTGATGATGATGGCTCTTGATCCGTGTCACTCAGTTGAATTGTTTCTGTACAATTTGGGCCTTGAGCTATTAAGGAATAGTGTTCACATGAATTCAGTAGATGTCTTCATAATCGTTAATCCAGAGTGTGAAGTTGTCTTCTAAACTCTGCATAACAATTGATAAATTAATAACTCCTCTAGATTGGAGTCCTTTTGATATATGACATATTCAAAATGAAACATTTAATTGTATTGGCAGTGCAAGTACATAATCTTCAGTGAATATTTTTTTTACTCAAAATCGTTTATGCAAGTGAGAACATCAAGGAGCCCAATTTAGAGCTCCTTTCAGCAATGTGATTTGTTTGAGAATGTCCTATTTTCCCAGCAAAATGAAGGGCAGGCCTGGGTTAAACGGAGACCTAAGTATGTGAGACAGAAACCTAACGGTTTAAGACCAATAGTCATGAAGAACACAGGGCAAACCCACGGAGATGAGTGCCCCCAGGTATTTTGACATTTGTCCAATAATAGATGGATTTTGCATTGAAGAATTCATTGTCTGGAGTAGACTAAACACATCCTATAGACAAGGTACAACTTTTCTTGAGGTGGAGCACATTTTGAGGCGTCCGTCAAGCACAGAAGATAGGAAGGTACTGTGAAGCATTTGGTAGCAAGACATACACAGATCAAGGTACTGTGAAGCATTTGGTAGCAAGACATACACACATCAAGGTACTGTGAAGCATTTGGTAACAAGACATACACACATCAAGGTACTGTGAAGCATTTGGTAACAAGACATACACATCAAGGGAATCTCTGCAGGAGCTGGAGTTCAAAGAGAATTAATGAACAAATCCAAAAGATAATGCTACAAACTGCTATTATAGCTCTCAAGTGATTGAATTATATTCTATATTTTATTTCTAATACATATATGACTCATTCACCAACCCTCATATAGGACAGAGATGTAAAGATCAAAGACCTAATTACTGGTATTTCTTGAAATTGTATTCATATGTTTAAATGTACGGGTGGTCTTTAACCCTTAATATATGGAAAACCTGCAGATGAATCAAAACCTGCATCAGTGAGCACCGCAGCAATATATAAACGTGTGAGATAAACATCCCTGTTGCTGTTAACGTAGCACAAGCCTAGCAGTTAGTTCACTCAGATATCGCGACGTCCCGTTCAGCAATCATGCCATTCCATTAGAAGCCGTCTCATTTGGGACACGGACACATGTTGGATGTCTTCATCTGAGTTCCTGATCACTGGGCTCCTTCCCTGCAGTTTATTGGGAGTCATTGTTTGGTTGTCATGTCGCTGCTCTGTTTTACTAAGTGCTCTGTTCTCCCTGTGCCTGTGTCCTGCCTCCTGTTTCTGCGTTACCAATATATTGGGGTAGAGAGTGTTAAGGTGTTAGATAGGGGAGGCGGTATTGACATACAACATCTTCAACACTATGTCTCTGTATTACCTCAAGGACATGTGTATATATATATATATATGTTCTTAGGATGAAATTGCCAAGTAAAGACCTAAGGGTTGAAACAAGGGATATGTCCTAAATAATTACATTTGTGCAGAGGCTAGTGTCCTAAAAGTAAGAGGGTCCTCTAAACCAGTTTGGCTTTCATTCTTTTGTAATGTTGAAAAACATGAACCCTGTGTTTTTACTCCAAAACCATTGATTTGCTGATGAGATTGTTTGAGGGAACGGTGTTTATTATACACAGGTAGTGATAGATTCACTCTTTTCTCATCTCAGTTGTTGTTGTTCTGTGGTGGCTGTTTGGCTCATAATGTAGCCAAGAGTAGGTCATCAAGGAGAGTTACTGTAGGCTTTGGGAATCAAACTGCCCTATAATGTACTTACTTTTTCTTGAAATGCAATGTCTGCTGCCTGAATGTATTGCCCGTTGGCATTTTCACACCGTACTTATAACACATTCCCAGCAGCACATAGTCCCCGGTGTTGTAAATATTAGATGAGCTAAAAACAATTGAACACATAATTTCAAGGACGGAAGAAACACTTTTTGCAAAGATTTTGTGTGATTTGCATGAAGCTGGATAACGTACATTGCCTTATGCACAGATATCGTTATACGTAGGAAGGTTTCCAGGACTACTGCCAAACTGCTTTTCATGCTAGTGTTACCTCACACACTTGTCTCTGTACACTTGCCTCATCCCAGTAAAATGAACGAGTACACTACTTTAGTGATTAATCACCACCCGCAATGCTCCCTGCACACCCATAATTACATGAGACTGGCTGGTGGGTGGCTGTTAAACTCACTAAGCAACACGTTGACACATTCTTGTCTGTTGTGTTACTCTGAAGTGATTTGAAGCAGTGAAATGGTGCGTTAATATTTTAGCGCCATTGACATGTTAATTGAGGTGTTCTCCAAATTGCCTGAAATACGTTGCCGCGATACTAGAGTCATAAGCACTTGCTCACCGGCTGCCGTTTGAGTAGTGTGTGTGGTGGTGTAATTAAATGAGAACCTCGGAGTAGGACGAGAGAGCAGTAGCACTTCTGAGAGACTGCGTTTGAGAGACTGAGCTTTAGTCCACGGAGGGTTAGGTTTGCTGTGACTCATGGCTGCCTGTCTCATCTGCATGTTGGCGTAGCCTCACGCTAGCTCCAACTGCCTATAGAGAATTGTTGAGGATAGATAAGAACATGGCATCTGCACCCATGGAATGAGTGAGATTCACATTTCTGTTGGATGTCAATCAATAGGAGCCACATAGAGAAGGGGGGGAAGTTGGTCCATCAACCGGCAGCAATATTGTGCATCCTTGAAAACACATGGAAATCTAGACATACACTTTAAGATAAAGAAAAGGCCTTTCAGTAGTAGGACACTCTGTCAAGCTGAAAAAATTCTGCAAAAAAGAATCCAACCTCAGACTGGATAGAAGTCAGACAACATTATCAGCCGAATGGCTGCAATTTCGGTGTATATGTAGTTGTATTGTCAGAGGTAGCAGTTTAAACTGCTAAACTACAGTGCATTAAAAGTCTGTTACTAAGTGTCCTGTCCTCTACTCCCGAAATGCTGACATTCTATACATAGTATTTTGTACACGGTTATGTAATTGTGGCTTATGATAACAGGTTGTTTAAGAGCAGATTGATTGTGTTGAACCTAATGGCATCTTGACAAGACAACATGATTGTCATACTCAAGAGTTTAGTTTTTCTATCTTTCCATTCATTTAATTAGCCTTTTATCCAAGAGCATGTATTTTTGCTGTAAATATGTTAGGATGCAACATTGGAAAGAGAAATGGACAGGTGTTACGATGCGTTCCCCTTCTCCCCTTCTCTTAACCAACCATACCTGCAAGTAACTCCAAAAACACAAACAATACTTAAACCCAAATGCACATAGGCTGCAACAACAAACAACACAGGATCAAAGAGAGAGCGCTGTCGAAAGTACTGAGGCTTAGTACTGAGGCTTCTTCAGGTGGAAGAAATGTATTGGTGGTTAGATCCTCGATGTACACACTTACAAGGGAGAGTGGTCAGAATTCCAATCAGTGACGAGGCCCACCAGGCCTCCTGAAAGTTGCTCCTGATGGAACTTGAAATATGTACAGAAACAAAGCCCACACACATACTAACACACAGTAACTGGTAAATGTAACATGAACACAGCAACTGTGGAACATGAGGAAAATGAATTTAGTAATTCTGTTGTATAATATTAAATTTTGCAGTTTTTTTAATATAGTGCCTTGGCAAAAGTATTCACACTTCTGACTGTTTCATATTTTTTTTTAACAGACTATAATCAGGTGACTGTTAAATGTTAGGAAATATTTGTATGAATAATAAAAAAGTGAATTACATTACATGCATAAGAGTCCAACCCTGTGATGTGGAAACAGATGCAAACAATAACTCAAATGAGGATACGGTTGCTTTACATTGGCCTACACATTTGACCTGATAAGGTCGCTGTCATTTTCTGGATAAGGTCATTGATTCAATGATCTGAATAAAAGTTTTATTCAAAGAGCATTTTGCAGAAACATGCAAAAGGAATTCGTAAAGGGTACAAAATAATACATCATAATATTTCAATCTGAAAGTGGTATGTTAGAATTGTTCAGACGTTTTGTAAGGCAATGCATTTTAAGCACTATGCACTATTATTTGAGGTGCTATCTGGGTTACAGTAAATAAGTGATTTTATCATTCATTTTCTTTCTTCATCCAGGCACCCCTATCTAACTCCTAAAGGCACCCGGTTCAAAACTGCTGCTGTAGGGGCAATGTGAATTACTCAGAGGGAGAGGAAAGACCACATCCTTAATGAGGACATTTAATGCAACAATTGTAAAAATGCAATAAGGCTATATTTGGATCAAGTCTGCTGCTCATTAAAAAAAGGAATCAATGTGTCATTATCCGCGCAAAAAAAGTCTTGCAGTGATAATATCTCTCTGAACCAATTTTGATCAGATCATAGAAAACATCAAAGACATTTTTCCCATCCCTCTGTTCATCTTTGTTCACCAAATATAAGCCGCAGCAGTATCAGTTCCCTTTGGCCTGAACGTTTTTGGGCCTCATGATGGGTGGTTGTGCAATCTTCCACACCTCTGGGATTACCTTACTCACACGACTCATTAAAATATTGATGGATTTCAGAGGCATTTAGGCAGGTGCCACAAGACACATTAGGACCGCTGAGCATACTGATGGATTATTATGTGCTCCGTTAATTGTATCATAATACCGGCAATATTGTTAATGACTAACTGTTCACACTGGCCCGCCACTCCTTTCACAGTGAGCAAGACACTGGTCCGTACCCTCTGTCACCTGTCTTGCCTGTATGGGGCAAATTACCTGTCCAAACTATACAAACAGCTGTCCACCTGGAAATGGCATTAAACGCATGCTCACTGACCACTCACATAGTTACTTCAAGGTTTGATGATCAACATTCAGGACTGAGGCTGGGATTAATTAAGAGCCATACAGATTAAGGGGTTGAACTGAAAGCAGGGCAAAGAGGTCCAGGGCTTGAAGGAGTCGAGTGACAGACATAACAGAATACCAGACATCAAGACTGTCCCCTGGCTGTCCCTACAGAGAAACACAGCAGCCATGCTGTGGCCGGCTGTTTGGATGTGACGGCTTTGAGAGGGTATTGAAAAAAGTATGATAGAAATGTCACCAGTCTTGGGTTGTGTGTGCATGTATATTTGTTTGATAGTGTGTGTGGAACTTAGAAGGTATGTGGGGCATTTACACTTTCCAAAATCCTTCCCAGGCTTGCTTTCCCCATAGGGGACTGTGAAGCTGATGTGATTGGACAGTGCTACAACTACAGTGAAAGTAAGAAAGATGTTACTGGACAAGGACTTCGGGGAACATTCCAAAGAAGAAATCTAACCTGATTGGATAAAATATTTTCTGTTGCACACTGGGAAAATGTATTTCACATGCTAAACATTTTGGAGGAAATTCCCTTTTCAGCCAGACATTGATCCACAACTACATGCAAAACTGGTACAAATCCCAAAAGTAAGATTTCAATGTAACTTTTCTAATTCAGCATATGTTTCAAGAGAATAGTTCAATTGTATGCATGTATGTTTGATAATGTATGTTTAGATACAAACAGAACAGCCAATCATATCAGTTTATAGTTAATCACGTTTACATAAGTCATATTTTGTCAAAGCTTGCAACTGTTTTTAGCCAATGGGCTTATAGTACTCTTTTGAATTCTGGTGAGTTACACTCCTGTAGGAATGTGCTTGAGGTGAGAATGTAACCCAGTAAATTCTGGAACGTTCAACCAAAAGACAACTACAGCATTATTCCGAAAAGTATGTATTTTCTCCCTTTATTTACAAACAGGTTTTCTTGTATTAAATAACTATACGAATAGTTGATATTTAACAGGTGCCTTGTTATAGATTTCTTGCATAGTTTTATTTTTGTATTTATTCAACCATCTTAAGATTTTTTTTTTTACAGATCAACACATTTTAAATTGCCCAGGCTGTTCCAACGAGCGATATACAATTGATTTGAGGCATACTTATTCATTATAACAATATTTAAATTATCTCTAGATTCATTTAATGAGAAATAAAGTAAAACTAATATTTTCAAATGTCACCTACATGCTGCTACACTGTTTCTGCCGTTGACTCAACAAATGATCTTATATTCCTGTTGACAAAATTGAAGGTTTTTAAATGACTTGCTGACTGAGTGTCATTTTCGGCATTCAATAGATGCACTGTAACATTTTGCTGCAATGGCTGAGTATCGAATAAGGAGACGATTACTTATCAGGCCAAGTGCTGACAGAACACATCACTACACAGCCAGGGAAATATAGCTCAGCAGCAGACTAATTTGTTGTTGTAAGTGATCCCAGAGATATTGATCCTGTATGCTGAGAATACACTGGGAAAACACACAAACAGAAATACAGGTACATTGTAGTTTAGCCAACTTGCAGTCAATGCGTTTGTCTTAAGGTATGAAGGTGGGTCAAACACAAAACTTTGTCATAGTCAATGTATTCTTAATCGATTAAGTAACTGTCTAAGTGCTATAAGGGAACACTGTATTGCTGTCAGTTCGACAAGGGCAAGGAAAAGAAAACGCTGAATAAATAAAACATGTTGATGATATCTTCACCGACACTGATGTGCCAAAACATTACGACCACCTGCCTAATATGCGGTTCTCCATGTGCCTCCAAAACATTGCCGACCCACTGAGGCACGGACTACAAGGCCCCGGAAGGTGTCCTGTGGTATCTGGCGCCAAGACATTAGCTGCAGATCCTTCAAGTCCTGTAAGTTGCAGGGTGTAGACGCCGCGGATCAGACTTGTTGGTCCAGCACATCTCACAGATGCTCGGATTCCTCAAACCATTCCTGAACAACGTGTGCAGTGTGGCTGTGCACATTATCCTGCTACAGGGGCCACTGCCATCAGGGAATGCCCCTGCCATCAGGGAATGCCCCTGCCATCAGGGAATGCCCCTGCCATCAGGGAATGCCATTGCCATGAAGGGGTGTACCTGGTCCATGTGATAAGAAAACAGGATTCAGCCCTGGCGACGTTCTTTCACTGTTCCAAGGTCTATTTACAATGCTCACGTGCCCTTTGTAGGTACTTGTGTGACAATTCGACCCTTGTCAAAGTCACTCAGGTCTTTACTCCTGCCCAAAGTTCCTGCATCAAACACGTTGAATTTGAGAACTGATTGTTATCCCAAAATCTGTTTTTGTAAATATAATAGGTCAAATGTTGCTTTGAGTACATACTGTATCAATAACCCATTCAGTAGACATCCATAATCATTTTGAATGTCTTCAAGCTGTTTTCTGTAATAATGGTAATATTTAATCGGGAAAAGGTAAATGAAAAGAGCATATTTTCTTTTACATTTTTGTTGTCATTGTCTGTGACTTAAGGATGGCATGTAACTGCAGTCGGGAAGCCCATCAAACAGTCAGATGTGTGAAAGGAGAAATGTAGTTTAGTCTCATATTCCTAGCGAAGATAGAAAAGGCCATGTGAGAATATGTAGGGTCCAGGAGTATGCAGAGGCAGAGATATCCAGTCCGTATAGGATGGAGAGGAGGATCTGGTGGTTGATAGTGTTCAAGGCAGCAGGTAGACATAGGACAATTAGAACAATAAATAGAGTTAGCATTAGCAGTGCAGAGACACACCATAACACAGGGGAGAACAGCTGGTGTCTAGTGACCACACTTAAACCCTTGACCGCTAAAGGTCAAGGAGTTTGTTCTGCTTGCTATAGAGCAGTGATAAGGACAACAAAACGGCATACTTTGGTTCTCATGTTCATATTTACACCACAAAAGCTTGACATTAAAAGCGGCTTCAGCTGTTTTGTATCAAGCAGGAACTGAAAGGATGATATGCCTCCCAATAGTTTAGGTTTCCTCTATGTTGTCTTTTCTTCTACAAGATCACAGTGTGTCTCTCAACTATGGAGCATCAGGAGAGGGCTGAGTCAGTTGGGAGGGGTGAGGACAATGGGAGTCATATAACGTGAAGAGGGAGGAGAGTAGGGTCGCAGAAGCATCCAAATACAGACAAGTTCAATCACATAAAGGTGAGATTTGAAGTTAGCAGCTGCCGCTACGTTCTAAGAAGTCATATATCAGAGGCTTCTTTATGGAAATTGTCCTCATTAAATTGTCATAGCAATGCTTGGAAAATCAGTCTGTATTCATGAATACTTTGCAGGTTTGTCAGTTAATTTCCTTGTAAGGCTGACATGGAAAAGTAGAATCCAGAGGACAGGGGAAGAATGCTGTGGATTGTAATACCTTTTGGTTTTGTTGTCAGTAGAATTGTCCTCACCCTTTCTATGACCCACATTGTTCAGTCCCGGCTGTCATTCTCTCTGTCACTTCTACTGTTCCTCCAGCACGTTTGCAGCCTTGAATAAAGGAAGAACAATGCTCTACCTATTTTTGTGAAAGTGTGTCATTGAAAATGTCCAAACAAAGGAATAGAGAGAAAATGAGTGATAAAGAGAATCACTCTGTACAGAGAATATTATCAGAGGTTGTCAGTTATTCATCTCTGGTCTAATTCTTTTGATAACCTTTCCAACCTTTCATAACCTTCAAATAAGCTTTTACGCGTAAGTTCCTAACACATGAATTAGGCCCATGCCGTGTCCCCGATCACTCTTTTCACGATTGCGATTCCGTGGATTTTACTTTAATTATTTTTGGGAATCATAGACGCTGTGTCCTCCGGCCTAAAGAGGAGAGTGACCATTCGGGTTCTTAAAAGTGCACAGCTCAAAAGCCAATATTTATGATGGTATGGGGGTGCATTAGTGCACTTGCACATCTGTGAAGGCACCATTAAGGCTGGACAATATAAACAGGTTTTGGAGAAACATATGCTGCCATCCTTTTTCAGGGAAGGCCTTGCTTATTCTAGCAAAGACAAACCACATTCTGCACGTTTTACAACAGCATGGCTCTGTATTAAAACAGTCCAGGTGCTAAACTGTCCTGCCTGTGGTTCAGACCTGTCATCCTTGGAAAACATTTAAAACCAAAAATATGGTTTTAAATGTGGAGATGCCAAACTGTTGAGCAGTTGAAAACCTATATCAAGAAAGAATGGGAATCTTTACTTTCAAAACTACAGCAATTGGTCTCTTAAAGAGTATTGTTAAAAGAAGAGGTGTTGCAACACAGTGGTAAACATGCCCTTGTCCCAACTTTTTTGAAATAACATTTCAACATACATAAGATATATTGTTTTTGTATTATATTCAATTAAATATAGGGATAGGTGATTTGCACATCATTGCATTCTGTTTTTATTAGCATTTTACGCAGTTTCACAATTTTTTGGGAAACAGTGTTGTACATTAGCATCAGCATTTGTCTCAGTAATGATCTTTAGTGATTGGGACTTTGAGAGACAGACAAAAGAAAGACGGGTTTTAATAAGGAAGAGCTCAAGCGCATTAAAAGAAAATGCTCTGTAGGGTTAAGGACACTCACTCTAAGTAACATTGTATGTGTGTGTGCGTGTCTCATCGGGGGGTTTATGTTTCTGCTTTTACATTTGTGAGTGCATGTGTAACAACAAGATTATAGTGTGCAATAAAATAGCCCGTTATACATTATATTGGACATGTCAATGTGAGCATTAGGCAAATATGTGAGTTGTAAAGTATAGCGTGAGTGTCTGTGGGTTCATACTCATGCATATATGTGTGTGTGGGTTTGTGCTCATTCATGTGTGTGTATCCTGCGGTTAAAATTCTATTTGAAATGTGTACATTTTATGAGGCTAAGTGTATCCAGGCTATTTATCTCTTTAAGTGATGTTATCATCAGAATGAAAGAACAAAAGTAGAACCCATCTTTTTTAGTTGGGCTTTGGTCACTGTATGCATATCCTACAGAACCTTAGAAGATAATATTATCATATTACATTTTGTATATTCAGTACAGCATGTCTGTCTGAGTCTGTTCAGTTTTCCCATTGCTGGCCACAGGTCAGACTCAACGCAGGGAAAACAAAGAACAGCAAAAGATTTGCTTCCTGTTGATCCCTGGAAGGAACTTGACAGATTGCAGGCAGATCCTAGTGTTTAGTTGGCTGGCTGTGAGCAGTGTGTTGAGCGGAAGGGGGCCAGTGGAAGAGATTTAAGCAGTCTAGCTTTAACAAACCCCTCTGATGTCGTCCATTACGGACTTGTGTTCTTGCTTTCCCCTGGTACGATGTCTGACATGTTGACTGGTTGAATACAGGGAACCTGTACCTCATCAACCTCTTTCTTGGACGGGCTGGAAGAGTGTACCACAGTTCCGTTTTCCAGTGGAAGAGGGTACCACAGTTCCGTTTTCCAGTGGAAGAGGGTACCACAGTTCCCTTTTCCAGTGGAAGAGGGTACCATAGTTCAGTTTTCCAGTGGAAGAGGGTACCACAGTTCCGTTTTCCAGTGGAAGAGGGAACCATAGTTCAGTTTTCCAGTGGAAGAGGGTACCACAGTTCCGTTTTCCAGTGGAAGAGGGTACCACAGTTCCGTTTTCCAGTGGAAGAGGGTACCACAGTTCCGTTTTCCAGTGGAAGAGGGAACCATAGTTCAGTTTTCAAATGGAAGAGGGTACCATAGTTCCGTTTTCCAGTATTGGGTATAGAATTGTGCCAGTGTGCTGTTGGCCATGTTTCCGTTTAAATGAGTGGTCTCCCAGGAGAAAACTTTCATGTTGTGTGGTATGTTCGTTTTTTATATTACTGATATTGATTACAGTCAGATATTTATCTGTCCAGCTGTCTGTTCACCACTGCTCCAATCTGTCAGAGAGGCTCCACTTCACTGCTGCTGGTTAGATTATACTTTATAAGTCTTCATCCGATACCTAAATGTTTACCCAAACCAAACTACTGGTGAAAATAACGTAAACCTTTGGGGAATGTTTACGTTGATAGCAAGGGACACTGTCAACCCCCAAAAGAGTAAGTAGAGTTCACAGAGATTATACACATGCCTTTGTTAACGAGAAGCTTGTTTGACCGAGCCCTGATACTTTTCATTAGGCTTATGTTTCAGCTGAGCCTATGGAACGTTGCACGGTCAGAGCTAGTAGTTGACTACAACCAACTACGGAACGCTGGAGCTTCAGAAATTAATATTTCATCCACTGACACAGAAAGTTATCTCTGTTTTATATGCAATGCAATTGCAAAATACACACAACATGTTTCTGATCCCATATCTCCAGTGAAGTTATTATAAAATAGGCCACTTGAACACTTCTCCCTTGTGTGTAACAAATGGGAATGACATAATATGTATTATTATCATAAACATATTTTATTAAATTATGAAATGGTTTATTCATATATTAACACACCAATCCAACAAATATAACCTTGATGATCCAAATTAGGATCAGTAGGTCAACTAATGTTGTATCCGACCCAGATCGAATCTTGGAAAATTAGATTTTATATATCCGTGAATACCTCTAGTATACAGTACCCTACATCTCAACCATGGAGTCTTGTATAGTCTCAGCAGAAGAGCCGTCCTCTCAAAGTTTGTTTAAATCAAATATGTTGATCTAAAACAAACTGAAAGAACTGTCATCTGTTCTTTATTTGGATATCATTGTTTAAATTGGATGGAATCTCCCAACTACAAAGGCCTTCGGCTCCTCGTTGTCTTCACAGGTTCACACTGAGCACATGTGACAGACGTGAAAGAGTCTGGAGACGCCGTGGTGAACGTTATGTTGCCTGTAACATCAACCTGCGTGACCGGTTTGGCATTGGGTCAGTGATAATCTGGGAAGGCATATCCTAGTGGGTCACACAGAACTCCGCGTGCTAGCCAACAGCACCTTGACTAGTTTTAGGTTCCGTCAGGAAATCCAATGTCAGACCTGGTGCAGAACACCCAGCCTTCCACCTTGTACAGGACAACACCTGGCCTCATGTGGCCAACGTAGGCAGTTCATGGATGATGAAGTAATTGATGCCGTTGACTGGCCCTTTGACCCCAGACCTGATTTTCAGCACCACAGACTGTTCAGGAGCTCACTGATGCCCTCGTCTCGGCATAATGGCACGTGGGGGCCATACACACTATTGAGTCAAGTTGGGAGTTGCTGTGATAAAATTCACAGAAGTGATTTCAATTGTTCGGCCGGAGATTTAACTTGTTTACTTAGATTTTCGGTGTGAGTTTGAATCCGGCCCTCAATTATTTTTATGTCATTTTGCTCTTAATGAAGTACACAATATACAGTAAAAATGTGTATCTTTATATATTACACGGGGTTAAGTATATCCCCCTTCCATGTCAGTTTCTGACTGTGTGCTACCGCTCTGAATTTGTGTGCATTCTGCCTTTTGCTTGTGTACAGGAGTAGGATCGTAATTTGACCGGATATTCAGTATTATTAATACTCTTACAGTTTGTCAGACGTTTCAGTAAAATCTATAATACATTGTATCTATTATAGTGTTTATGTGCATTTTGTCTGGTATTAAGCAACAGTACAGTTCCATTTGGGGCTAACCAGGCATCTGCCAAGCAACTGTCTTCATGCTCTGTCTGAACCCTCAGGGAGAGAGGGAACTTGGAGAGAGGGAGCGAGCCAGTCATTGAAAGTCTGCGCACACACGTCACGAACAGCATTGGTCATGCTGAGATTCAATTATCAACCAGCTCTTTCCGTCTCTACATTCCAAAGCACATCTCCCAGCGCAGGCCAGTTCACCGTGTGCCGCTCAGCAACTCGGGGCGACCGTGACCTGGCTGGGTATGACCTGACCCTGAACGTTCACATACCAGCCCGCAGTCACGTGTTCGGCGCCGAGAGCCGATGGTTAAGTTCATATAGAAGAGAAAAACCACAAGGGGGTGAAAGTGAAAAGAGAGTCTACGGTTGGACCGGTCTCTCCACTCGGTGTTCAGACCCCCCCCCCCACCCCCACCCGCCGTCAGTTCCACCCTAAGGCACGCTGCTCAGAGAAGTGGAAAAAGAGGCTGATTACTTCTCTGCAACTCATTAAGTGAGGCAAGGCACTGTTACGATACGAGCACTCCTGTGAGCCGGTATCTCATGTTCCCTGGCCACGCCTCATTAGAGACCGGCGCTATTATTTAATTCCCAGGGGCTCTTCGCTCCCACTGGCCTCGGGGACTGCGGATATGGAAATGATGAGCTGGCCGAGTTGTTGTTGTAGCTGCTGTCACCTTGTTTTCCTCCTCATTGCTTCTCTGTTGGACTCCCGAGAGCCAGCGTGGCTGGACAGGGGTAGAAGGATGTGCTAGGATTGGATTCAAACCCTCCAAGGAAGGAGCAATGCGAGCGCGGGTAACTGAACATTGGACTGTGTCCTCCTTCCCGTGAGCAATCCCTATGAAGTTTCATTTCGGCAACCGGGCATTCAAATAATGAACCTTTACTTAGACCATTGGTTTAAACAATCAATTTGAAATGGTTAGCCGCTAGCGTTTTTACTTACACAGGGCAACATGATAGAATGAGAGGAAATGGGGCCAGAGAAAATTAGATCCAGTTGCAAAATAACAAATCAACCTATCATGCACTATAATTTGAAATTCATCTTTGGTTATTCCATTAGTGAACAAACCGGGTTTACTTTGATAGTTATGCGTTGATTGCAACAGCATCAAAGCATCTCCCACATAAAACAGAGTTTACTATGGAATCCCACACACCCTACTTGCTTTCAGTTGAAGTTTGCATCCACAACAGGAACATGGATCTTGGCTGAAGGAGCAGATGGCAATGCAGATACCCTGCATCCCTTCCCAAGTGTTTGGCCACCTCTTGTCTCTTGACCGACCTACTTTTACTCCACTCAGCCCAGTCAAATGCTTCTCTCTACTTGCAACCCAATGGTAAAACCGACTTCTTATTACAGTTAGGGCAGCAGAGTCCAAATCCATTTGCTGAAAATATATATTTTCAGGTATTATGTATGTTTTTTGGATTGAGAAAATGGTGAAAGACGCAGGAGAGTTTTTGCTGAATATGTAGTGGGCAAGTCACCATGTTCCAATCCATATTATAATCCATACACATTTGGCACTGAACTTGGCAGTGTCCTAGACCATTGGATCATCCTACCATTGAGATTAATTCTTTATCATAATTTTTAAGGTATTGACTGCAGTTCCCATCTGAACCCAACACGAAAATAATAAGTTCACAGTTCTCAAGAAAAGATTATCACTTCACTAGATTATGTTAGAAAGTTTTGAATAACCTTTAACTGCAAAGACTATTTGAACAGGCTGACAAGATATAATTGTCTGTTCAGGTGGTCGACTCCTAGCAATATCTATCTATATATCCATTGACTGTTCATCTGGGCCAGGGGGTGAGGCTATATAAATATCTTCATATTGTTGTCTAATGTCCAGTTAATCTGACTGAGCATTCGAAGGCCCAAAAGAGAATGAGGGGAATTTTGTAAACCTACTGTGAGGATTTTACATTACATTTACAAAGACAGCATGACAGGTTTTCACCTTTCTTCCCATATAGAACTATCTGCACTATATCGCATGAAAAGAACTGTCTTTGTACTTGTCTTAAAATGACAGTTAATTATTAATAAACTGAAAAAAGTAATCTTACTCAAAGAAGCAGATCCAAAATCAATCAGAAGTCAGAGGTTAAGTATTGATGTAATTTTGCCTTGACCAAGGGGGAAAAAACATTTAAATTCCTAAATAGTGCCATCTACTGTAATGATGATACAGCACATGTCCTCTCCTGAAGAGAGTCAAATTATTCTCCTCTTAGCTGTAGGTTTTCACCAAGACAAATATATTCAATCTTACCTGACATGATTTAACACTGTATCTATTATTACTACACTTCAATGTTTCTGGGATCTTTACTGAATAATGGATTATGCATAGTAAACAGAGGACTGGTCTGGTAGCGGATCAAATTGAAAAACTGTCTAAAAGGACCCCTCACTGACCCTGAAGAGCCTAGAAATATACTAAAACCTTAAGGTGGGAGTAAGAGGTTATTCAGTAATAGTTTTAGGTGACTGTAAAGATGAAACTGCTGACATCCTCAGTGACCAGAGTGCTGTGGTTTGTGAGGTGTTTGGGAGAGATGAATGGAGAAATTGGATTTGCTACTGAAGCCTCCTTTCTTTAAAACATGAGATACTGTATGAAACTTCTCTGACATTGAAAAGTTTGGAAAGTGATCTCTATGGACCTAAAAAGCGATGAAACAATAGCTGCCAACTGCTGTGGCGTCTCAACGCAAATACTACTTTATCTTAATGACTTAACTTAGACTACTAGGCACATACTACAACTCAGGAAAAGGTGTTTCTCCTTGTATTCTATTTTATTTATCGATTTTTTTTTTTTTACATTATTTATTGCAGCTGACTTTAGTGTCCATCTTCATCATGTATTGCGCTTGCAAAGAAACCTTACACAGCAGATGTTCTATGTAGCGTTTGTTTGATTCAGTTCAATATCAGTTGAAAAAGCTTTGGACAGCACCCAGGTCATGACTGATTATTTTAATGGGCTAAAAGGTCAAAGTCTTTTTGTCAAATTCACAAGCCTTGGCTCTTACACCAGAAGTTGTGTACAGTATTCTGTTTTCTAATGAACCATACAGATAACAGCATCTTATATATACTTTAGAATAGATTTTAAGTGGCTTTTGAATAGGCAATGTTAATAAAAATCATTTCGATCTGAACAGGGAAAATCTGTTATGCATGATAAAAACAAACTGGACTTCTAATGACTAGATTAAAATCAACCTGTTTATGAGTCTATTCATTCTGTTTATTTTGTGTGTTTCTTTGTTGAATTAGAAAACACTTTCATTCATTTCAACAGGCCGTCATTATGAAACAGTTACATTACAAACAAATTCCACATTGTTTTTGATGCAAATTCTCCAGACAATTCCTGAGACACACTTTTATGTATCAGGAGAATTAACCGAGTTCGAGTTATTCTGTTCTTCCTGCTTGGTAGTTCTAACTATGGAGTGGGCCTTGGACTGTTACTTTGAGTCACTTTGAATAGTGTCATGTCCTGACGCTACAGGCCTGCCATTCCAGTGAGACCACATTCACCGGTGTCCCTGAACACCATGGCTATTTATGTACCTCATTCCCTCCTGTGTATCCTGGTTGTGATTCATATTCTGTGGCGTTTTTGTTACACTCACTTTGGGGTCATCTTTTGTTTTTAGGAAGTTACTTTATTATAGTCCTCTGCTCTCCCTGAGTTGTATCCTGTCTCCCTCCATCATACATGACAAGTAGTGGTTGTTCTTTTTTTTTTTCATTGTGCATTGACATTTTCGCATGGGTGTGTTTAAGAAAAAAAATAAAGGCTGTGTCTGCCTGCCTGGAAAGGCATCAGACATGTTGCATACAACAAACCAAAGTCGTTTTTTTATTGTGAAAACTCCATTAATTATCTTCAGAGCTAACCAAAGTGGTAGTTAATTATGCTTTCCAAGCAGCCACTAGCCTAGTAGCTCACATTAGGTACGTAGCTACATTGTCATAGCGAGTTTAACGTTACTGTGCATAGCTAGGTACTACCTATTTGCCCGATCAGTCTGATCCACCAGCGATTCATAACTTCTTTGTTGGGAATCCGGTAAAACAATTTGCTGTTACTTACTCCAAAACGATGATTACAAATAGCACAAAACAATGAGCCACAGCAGTGTATGGTCTATCTAACTGTATAGTTAGTTACCACTGCTCATTTGTTAATCAGAAGGTCCCGGAAGGCAATTAGGGCACGCCGGAAACATTGACCTTGTTGGCAAACGCCGCGAAATGAAGCACATCGGTAGCGCAAACAACAGACAACAAAAATCGAGAACTTTCGCAACTTTGTCAGGCAGTGTTAAGGCTGCAGGAATAAGCATCTTCATGAACTCAACTTGCTTATCGTTTACTGATTAATTTGCAAAGCAAACACAGTAATGAAAAAAGACAAGACATGCGCCGCATAGCGGATTTGTGAAAAATCTCAGAGGTACTGGATCTTGTTCCAGCAAGATCCGGAACAAATTAACCACTGTTAGTCACATAACAAAGTTAGACTAAGGAGTAACTTCCTTTGGGCGCTCTATAAGGAGATGTGACTTTTTAGTTGGTGAATGGACACTACAGAACGCAATTTTTGATGGGATAAGTACTTAATTTCCCCACTCTCCGAAAAGTATGCAGTCTTGTACCATTTACATTTTCCCAATGTAAATGGGAAAATGTACTTGGTCGTCAAATGTAAGAATTAACGGGTTACGTGACCAGTGGAACCAAGGTGGCGATGAGTGGGCGGTTACACTTTTGAGTCTATAGTGCAAAACAAGAGGTTTCTTCTAATACACAGGTAGACATATTTTAACAGTTATAACACTGTCAGTGCTACATTTACATTAGCTGGGCTATTTTACAAGAGATTACAATATGGCATATTTGTTGGGAGGTTTATGTTTGTTAAACTACAAAAAGTGAACTTGGCACTCTTTCAGAGCTGTTATGTGCTATCCAATTTAAATCTGTTAGGCTTAAAATTGTTCCTATGCCTTCCCCCTCTCATTCATTTTTCCTTACACTGCAAGAAATATGTCTTGGGTATATTTATCTTGTTTTCATGTGACAAATATAACCATTATTAATATAAGGTACAGTATTGTAGAAAATATGCCTTAATTTATATTCTTCATTTGGCAGATTATTTTACTTATTTCAAGAAAATATCTCCTCAAATATTTTGTTTGCTGTATATCATCTATATCTTTTTAAAGTTTGCCGGTGCCGTTTGGACGTTATTGATGTTGGCAATGAAATGTGTGATGAGTTTGGCTATTTACAAATGCGGAAAAATGCCGAGGACCTCTGAAATGTATTTGACATGTAAGTATCGGTGCTGAATGTTCAATGTTATCACTTCTCTTGTTTCTGGCAACAGCAGGCTGTCACATGCTCTTAGGCAGGTGTAAAAATCCATCTTATCAGCCTCCATAATAGGACAGGCCCATGTCTTTTGCCCTTGTGTAAATTATAATTAGCATGCACCCTTGTTGTTTCTGATTAGCGCGGAGACAGATAAGGGTGCCGTGAGAACACTAGGTATTGAGATGATCGTAATGCTTTTAAAAGCTTGCCCCTTCTGAAGCTGTGTGATGTGTTGTAATGTGGCTGTTTCTAGCTTACCACCCATGTTCTCCCAAGGGCTGTTCTAAATGTCAGAATGGCCCTTCATTGTATATGGAGATGATGATCGCTGACATGCATAAAGATTAGGCATTCATCTTACAACGCTCTCATTTTCTTTACAGGGGTGACCTTTTACTCAGCAGCCAAGTAGAACAGTTAGATGAGAGCAACGTGATTTTTCTTTTGAAGAAATGCCGTCTGCCATCGACATATATTTTGGTCACACAATACACTAGTTTAGTAAAAGCTTTTACATTTCTGCTCTTTTTTGTTGCAAGTCATTAATCGGTCTAGAAAGATGAGAGGCTTGGGAGTAGGGACAGGGTTAAAGAAAGGAAGATGTCTAATAAGACACTCGAGGTTAAAGACCATTGGAAACTGCTGGATTAGAGGTGACGAAGGATTCATTGCTGTCCTCAAATTACCCTTCAATTACTGCATTAACCTGCAGTGGCCAAACTCTCCTGCTTTAATTAGACATTTTGTATTCTGCAGCTTCTTGTTAAATGAAATGGCCTTTTCACTTTTGTTTTTGGTTGATGACCTTTAATGCCAAATCTTGGCCTATTTGTTAACCACTACTTTAGTTGTGGACAATCTATCACGGTAAAATTCATTTTAACTGGCTGATTTGTCACTGCCAGTCTTAACTGAGCAAAATTGACACTGCATGCATGGATACGCTATGGAGAGTCTTTGCTGTCCACGTGGCTCAGGAAATGTATGGGTATTGATGTCTCTGTGTAATCAGTTATTCTGTATGATAAAATATATCATACCTTATACACCTGTGAAGTTCACACATTCTCTTCTGTTGTACATATTGTTGCTCGGAGATTTAGAGGTTATTTTTTATTGTGACTCCACTCTCAATCTGTCAGAATAAAATATTAATG
Source organism: Novumbra hubbsi (assembly GCA_016801125.1). Classification (NCBI taxonomy): domain Eukaryota; kingdom Metazoa; phylum Chordata; class Actinopteri; order Esociformes; family Umbridae; genus Novumbra; species Novumbra hubbsi. The sequence goes on along the minus strand of JACXGK010001609.1, from coordinate 9,416 downwards.
TATTAAATTGAAAAGACAAATGTGATAAAGCAGGAAAGCAGTGAGTCCAGGCCACATTATGGCATTGCATATTGTCAGATTTATGCAAATTTTGAGGTTTTCAGATTTAATCACAAGAGTGTTCATGCTAAATCTTTTAAAAAAAACCTACTGAAACAACACTGTATTGGCTGCAAACTACGTACTCAGTGACACTTTGTGGATTAAAAAGATTTGGAAACTTCTCTCACTTGCAATTATTATTGTAAAGGATTAGTATCACAGAGATTTGTGTGAACGTTTATTTTTTATGTTGATTCCTAAAATGCTGATTAATCACCACCTCTTGGCATTTTATTTATCTTTATTTATTTGTTTGATCTTTAAGCCTACCGCATGTACCTTTGGAATGTTTTTTAAGATATTCATAATAGTCTGGCAAACCAATAGCTTGCGATTGCCCTGTTGGAAAGCTGTAGGCCAAGAAGGAGTAAATAGTCTAAATTAACCTTCCACTGATGTAGTGATGTAGCCAATGAGTGTGCGCCAAATATAACCCCTGGTTAATGAAGAGAGAGCTAGAACTAAAGGACATTGAAGCTAGAGAAATAACATCCATAGTGTGGTCTTGCAAAGGTGCTGTTATTGCAATCTGGGTCCAGTCTATCCAGATAGTGTTCTGGAACCCCTCCTGAATTCAGTCTGTTATGCAATGGGAACTATTTTGTTTTTTGATTATGTTATATATAATTTTGCTGACAACGTTAAACATCAATAGCCTTAATCAAACTGGTTGAGATGCCAGACAAGAGGCCCATTTAAAAAGGCACTTGGAATGTCATTGGAATTGTATTCATTTTGCTTGCCTTTCCATGATATGTAAAAAAAACATGCAAACATCCTGTCTAGTGGCTTCTAGGAAAAAATATGTACGGAGTACAATATATCTGTACTTCATGAAATATTTTCTGTCCGTCCCTAAAAACAGACTTTGTGGGAAATGCAGTGTGTGCCAATATCAGCAAAATTCCATTTGATTTGCTATTATATATGTCTGTAATAATTGTATTCAAACACTGGATTTACATATACATCTGATTAAACATGCACAGGCATTGTCAAAAGTGATATAACCTGTTAAGAAGAATTGCTGGCATTCCTAATGAAATGAAACAATTATTTGGGTTCCTCCGTCAGGATGTCAGTATTCCTATTATTATTATTATTATACTAATCTCCCTAAACTGCTCATTATCTCATTCGCCCATGCGTAATTTTGTAAAAATTGGAACATGGATACATCAGGGGTAGAGTAATTCCAACATTGCAAATGGCCCACAGTAACCCATTGGTGGCGCTATAGGCGCCTCATGATCATTGATGCCTCATTGGCCATTGTGGAGAGGTTGGAGTCTGTTTGATTGAGTGTGTGGACAGGTGTCTTTTCTTCAGGTAACGAGTTCAAACAAGTGCAGTTAATGCAGGAAATGAGTGGAGAACAGGAGGTTCTGTGAGAGCTGGAATTCTTACTGGTTGGTAGGTGATCAAATACTTATGTCATGCAATAAAATGCAAATTAATTTCTTAAAAATCATACAATGTGATCTTCTGGATTTTTGTTTTAGATCCCGCCTCTCACAGTTGAAGTGTACCTATGCAAAAAATTACTGACCTCTACATGTTTTGTAAGGAGGAAAGCTGCAAAATCGGCAGTGTATCAAATACTTGTTCTCCCCACTGTATGTGCAAACGTCATGCTGCTATGCGTCATCTCAGTGCATCTTATGAATTCTCGTGAGTGAGAGCTCTGCATTGTTAATTCTCCACTTGAATGCTAGATGGAAAACCCAATATTTAGGAGGAGGAAGATGCTGGCCATGCATGCCACGCCTAAGGTTCAGTTCGTCAGGACCAAGACTGACCAGGCTTTGGTATACTAGAAGCCAAAGGTAGAGGCTGCTGGACGATCCAGCAGGAGCAAAGGAAAGGAATGTTGTTTACAGTCAAAGGTGTGTGTTATTGACCCGTAGGCACTTACCATTTTCTCTGATTAGGGCACCAGTCCTTAATTTGGCCCCTATCCTTCAACGGAGAAGAACGGGTAGAGTCTTCAACTCTAAAACTCATCTAAATGTCAAAAATTTACATTTGCTCTTTCTCACCTTATCCTTTTCTTGACACACACATGAGCATTTAGAACACACACACACCTTGAGTGCATTATATTCGGAGGGAGCCTAACTGTGTGTTAGACACTCATATTGTGGCTAGCTTGGCTAAAGCTTACGCTCGTAGAAACAGTATGTCTTCTTCAATTCAACTAATGTAGCTTACTCAATCCAAATGCCTTGATCCAATCCAAATTATTTGGCACCCTTAAAGTAGAACTCATGCTAACGCTTCTCAGAAAGTATAGGCCTATAGAGCCTAGGTGGTGCTACAGTCCACGCCTCAAAGCGCCCACTTTGATAGTCATGGCATTTCCACCCCATATGTCCAAACCTTCTGAAACTTTGCATACGTGCCTTATTGCTCATGTGGAACCAGAAGGTCTCTACAATCCATGATGTCTGACAGTTGGGTCTACGTGTAGATTGATACACTGTGAAAACAAATTCACCCAAAATTGCCTATTGATCCAATTGCCTTCAAATTTTGCATACGTGTGAAATTTTCCAGTTGCCTACAACTTTCAAGTTCCCTACAACTTTCAACCCCAATTGCTGCTGGCGGCTATCTTCACATTATGTTTCTGCTACTTATTCATCTGTTGCATAGAAATTATTCCACCTATGTTTTATACAGGTTTGTGATTAGTTAGTTAAATAGGTGGCTGAAAGTTGAACCACATTAAGGCCAGTTCTGTATTTGTCAGTGACTTGCAAAGTGAATCGAAGCTCATAGCACATTATGACGCTGTTTGTGAGTCTTCCGGGTACCACAAAGTCTTTAAAATACTCATCTGTCTTAGTCACTGCACCAACATCACATATTGCTGCTCTCCATGTCCAGCTGGGCCTTGAATAACTTGCTTGCGCTTTCACAGAAAGGTTAACCTAGACGTGTCGGCTGTCCCTTTCTATCACAAAAACACCCAGAACCTGTCAGCAAGGAATGTCCTAAAAATGTTGAGTGTGATGTTAGTAAGCACCACACACTCACACTCGGTACAGTAACTGCACATCCTTCACCATGGCGTGACAACTAAACCATCTCTCTCTCTTCCCCCCCCTTTCTCTATGTTTGGGTTTTGCCTCTGGATGCGTGGGCTGTCCTACTGGCTCTACTCTGGGCTGTGTGGTATCTGTTCTGGCTGTGCTGACTGACCCAGGTAAGTGCTCTGTATTTTAAAGCATTACTCACAGTCAGCTTGGCTCAGCTATGAGGAGTTTTCCCAATGCCCTAAAGGGACAGGTGGGTGTGTGTGTGTGTGTGTGTGTGCGTGCACTGATTTATAGCTGAGCGGAATGGGGAGTTTCTGACCCAGGCTAAACCAGGGGCCTTATGGGTCTTGGCACCCATGGATGGGGTTGGGATCACCAGTGTTTCTAACCCGTTTAGTGCTGAGTATATTTCTGGAACTCCTGGATGTGATCAGTACACCATGAAATTACCAGGGTCACGAAGATGCAGCTTCCCAATTCCGCAATTAATTATCTTGGACATCTTGGGACCCACAGTGTTACTCATGCTGTATTGTACATTTATAGGGCAGTAGCTGATTCCCCCTGAGCAAGGCATTTAACCCTAATTGTACCAGGGCAGTGGACAGTTGTGGCCCTGGCCATGACGCTAACCTCTAATGTCTCCAGTTAACATATGCATATTAACAAGGTTTGGAATCACAGGCTAAAACAGCATCTTTCTTTGGAGGGTAAAGTGTTTGGAGGGTAAAGTGTACCACTGTGTCATGTCTGTCTGGTAGATGCAATGTACTATGTCTTATGAATTACATTTATATTTCTAGAAATACACAGAGTGAACTACAAATTAACTCATGATTGTTTATCAAGATGGGCAAGGACATCTGGTATTGAAACCAGTGTTGGCTACCGAGTCAGCCAAATGCTCAGGATTAGAGATGTTTTTTTTGTGAGGAGGACACAAATTCTGCTTGAGTAAAGGACTAACACTGACGAAAGAAGAATATCACAACAATATTCAAACAGAAAGACTTACACACACACCCCCTCACACTTTACAAATACAGTACATATCAAAACGCTTGATTGTATAACACAGACCGTATTACTGTCACCGTAACCATAACAGTACAACCAAATAGTATTTTTGGTTTGTTGAGGACCAGACACAATTACCTAAATAATCAAATGTTCTGTGGTTTACTAGACTTTTGGTACTCACAGGTGAAGTAAAGCAAGTTTATGTACACACACAAAGTTTCTTCTCTGTGCTCTCCAAGTCCGAATGTCCCAGAGGGTTTTGTGTCTTCGCTGTGGAGGGTAGTAGGGAAAGGAAGTTCAGAGGAACACTCCCAGACACATCACCGGCGTTCAAATGGACGACACTCTGAACTTGGCCACAAAGCAGATGTAGTCACCGGGTGGACATCCAGGCATGAGGATCCCACATGGCAGTTTGTGTTAGTTTGTGGATGTTGAGAATAAGGGAAATGGTGTTAGGTACCGGTGTTCACTGGTCTGGGCATTGCTCCCCCAGGTGGTGAGAACACCATCTCCTTTTACGTGGCAATACTCAAACTGATATACTGCATTAAAGACACTAGTCTTTATCAAAATCCTTGTTTCTTACATGTGGACCGTATATGTTTTAAATCACATTGTGCTATTTTGCTATTTTGCCATTAAGGGTTAACAGGATATTGTTGTCTGTCACATCACTGAACACATAAAAATGGACTCCAAGACCAACTAAAACATCAGATATGATGACAGACTGAAACAAAGACAACCAAACAGACAAACATCAATGCAGACAAATAGACAAGACAACAAGACAGACAGATAAGCACAATGACAGACAGAGACTCAATGTCTGACAGACACAATGAAAGGTAGGTGCTATGTACAGACACAGTTTCAAACAGGAAGACTCAACGGACGGTCACACGTACGGACAAACTCAACCACAGGCAGACGAGGTGACAGGCAGACAGACACAACAACACCACAAGTTCATCCACTCCTCCAGTAGATGGTGCAGGAATGCCAGGAGTGGGAGATGAGCCCTGCGAGTCAATGGTGGAGCTGTTGCCAATTTCCTGATGTCTCTGCGTTTCATCAGATTGCTATATTCGTCCTTTAGTCAAACAGGATCGAAAGACAACGTTTATCCTCGTCCCAAACCCCATGTGATGCTACCTCAGTTTCACATCTGAGTGTTGAGCGAGTGATTTTGGCTCTGTACCATTGTGGGTGTCCTATCAGGTGGCCCACTGGTTTGACTGACACCATTAGCATCTGTCATTTGTCAGGACACGCATCCTACAACCTGACGTCTGTAATACCGCCACACTGTTACTACGGTACCCTGCGCCGGGGCAACACGTGAGCATCAGGGATGTGGTACGGAAGACTGTAGCTGGGGGCCTTCAAGAGTTGGCTAAGCGCATTAAAATGTGAGTAATCCATTGTGCAGAGACATTGATTTTCAAAGCCATTCTGAGACTGAAGGGGAAAAAAGGCAGAAAGGAATTGATTCCTCTTACTTTATCCATATGTTGAAAGCACTTTTATTTTTACTTTTCATCATACCACTTCTGGCTGGATTGAATGTCTAGAGCTTTTGTTTAGCCAGACACACATAGCAGTTCTGCCTGAATTTTCGGGATTGAGACGGAGTAAGATACACTACCGTTCAAAGGTTTGTGGTCACTTAGCAATGGCCATGTTTTTCCAAGAAAATATCTTATTTTTGTCCATTGAAAGAACACCAAATAGCTGCTATGCAATACCTACATATGCTCGTCCAACAAATCTTGTGTTAAGAATAGAAGGCTAATCCATGAGAGAAATTGCCCAGAAACTGAAGATCTCTGTTTACTACTCCTTTTGCAGAACAGCGCTAAATGGCTCTAAACCGGAATAAAAAGAGTTGGAGACCCCAGTGTTGAACTCAGCAAGAGGACACATACATTAGAGTGTCTAGTTTAAGAAACAGGCGCCTCACATTTCCTCGAATGGCAGCTTAATTAAATAGTACCCACAAAACACCAGTGTCTTTCTCTCGAAAGAAGAACATTTTGAGACACCTACCAAATAAAAAAATGCTGGAGGAATGCTTATTGCAATCTACCAATTGTGGTGGAGAAAATGTAATGGTCTTGGGGTGCTTTGGTGGTAAATTTGTACTGGGTAAAAAGGATCTTGACACTCTATTTTGCAATGCCATGTCATGCCCTGTAGAAAGGGAAGAAGCAGTCGGCTTGTATTCTGACTACAATGGCTACACTTTTCAGCCTTGCACACATGTTAATTAAAGATACAGTCTGGGACTTTTGCAATTAATAAAAGTTATTTAAAACCTTTTTGGGCTGGGTGTGTAATATGCTGTAGATATTTGCATAATCCATAAGTAAAATAAATATCCCACAACAGTTAAGATAGACATTTCATGTCAAGCAAGTGGCTTTGATGACATGGGGCACTAATGGGCACATACATGACATTGAACATAGTTTTGGGAGACCCAGTATTAACTTAACAACCAGCAACCAGAAATTATGGAGTGCATTTTTAAATATCCAATATATAGATATTACACATCCTTTTTTAGTTCATTTTGTCTTTATTCTGTTTGTCTTTTACACCTTTATCACGGGCTGGTAAAAATCATAGCACATATTTTCATTAGGAGTATGTTGATATTGCCAAGTTGTCTACACATGCATCTTCAACATGACAGATGAAGACATATGCAATAACCCTGTGTTTTCATCCATGCTAGGATCATGTCAATGCTTGTAGGATTAGCCTACGTAATGATCCTGTGAATGACTTGGGCAACTTGGGTTTCTATGCATCTTCAGCATGGTTAGGTCATTTGGAAGATTATGTGGAAGCTTAATGATTCAAACTAAAGGCTTTTAATGATGTCTGTATAGCCAACCTTGTGATATTGGATACAACTACAGTATCAAATCTGTTGCCTGTAATTAACGAAATATGTTTTAGTAGACAGCATTGACATGTTCACGAGCAGTGGCACCTGTATTTTATTAATTATTATCACCATTGTGAAGATGGGGCAGGAAAGTTGACTCTATAATTTGCTTCCTGTTTCTAAGAGAGAGTCTGTGTGTTGTAGCTTATTTACCAGCTCATCCATATGCTTTCTAAATGATATATTATTGTCAAAAACATAACCATTGCAAGAAAATACTCAGTTACAGTGGTTTCCTTTAAATAAGTGAAAAGGCGGATCTTGTTAGGTAACAATTTTGGAGGATGTATTAAATTACATTGAACTTGCAACGTGCAAACATAGCCTGCAGCAAAGCCCAGATGGTGTCCAACTAAACTGACATTGAAATAACTGGGGGTTGTTACTTGGTAAGAGTGTTTATTGAAATTACCGAATGTATGTTTGACCTTGTCTGGTAGTGGAGGTAGTCATTATAATTTGCTATAGTCTCTTTTTCCTTGTGACCTTGTGTTATAGATTGTAAAGACCCCAATGCAATTTTCAATGTACCCCAAAGATCCATCAATAAAATGTTCTTGGTGTTATTTTTCTTAAGGTCAGTTTATAGGGCTGTTTTCTAGCAGCTCAATATGAGGACTGCTCAGAGTAGAATATTGGCTATATCTTTGAGCAATGTTGCGCCATCACAATCATGGTCAAATCAATTTCCATATGACAATTATACAATATTGTGCCTGTAAAGATAACAAAATATACATACCTACAAACATATTGCTCTTGAGACTGTACTCGGGACACTGCAAACCTTCTTGCAATGGCATGCACATATTTCTTTTAGCGTAGTGAAAGGTGAGCGACAAATGCTTGAAATTAAGAGTGATAGAAATTAGCTTTAGCTGCGGAAATGGCAGAAGAGAAGGTAGAGAGAAGCAAGTGGAAGATGAAAGATCCTCTGGAAGTTTTGATTTCTTCCACTTTTGTGCGGCAGCCCTGTTCTGTCTCGGTGAGTCAGTCGGCCATGGAGACGGAGTTGGTAGAAGGGAGAGATGATAAAATAGAAGAGCGAGAGAGGGAACAAATATTGCGACAACTCATTTCTAACTGGGAAGGAGTTAAGTTAGCAGTGTTAGAAAAAAAAGAGAGAGAATGAGACAAAGTAGTTATCGGAGACCAAAAGTGGAGTTTCAGTAAGATCAACTTGGTTACAGCATATCGCAAGATTAGGCTCATTGCCGGCTTGTGGGTGGGAGGGCACTGGATGAAGGTGAGGTCAAAGGAGGAAAGAAATAGATAGTTGACAGAAATGAACCAAAGACAACAATAAAACACCGTGTCAAGCTCATTTAGGAACTATCCTAATGCCCCGAGGGTACAATAGATGAAGTGTGTTGAACTCGAGTAGGTCAGTGATAGTGACAGCACCGGATTCAAATGAGGATATGAAAAGGGGGGGCAATAATTAGCAATTCCAGAGACTGCCGGAAAAACGGGATTCCACAATGCTTTTATGTGCAGGATAGAGTAGATTAGGTTTTGCATGACCCGGGAGGAGAGCGTCTAAGACACCGACAAGGGTAGGAAAGGACGGGAATAGAAAACAAACACATACATATCAAAGCAACCGCAGAAAGGTAGAGAAAATCTTACAAAACTAGATATTAACAACAACGATACTTGAGTGAGAGAGGGAGACCTTCCTCCCTATCTTTCCTTGACTAAAACTTGCAGAACGTGTTTTTAGCAACAACACGCCTGCTTGAAAACCACAGGCATTTAAACACTAAGATCGATTGCTAATTGTTAGGCACAGGTGAAGAGAAGCTACCACAGATTTGCAAGGGGTATAGCTAGGGAGGCAGTTAAGGCCACACCCCTAGTGATACCTGGAATAATTACAAACAATACTGCACATTCGACTGAAACAAAACCAAAGTCCACAGTCGCTAGTACTGAGCAATCAGATAGAACAACAGAAATAATTAAATAGGCTACGTGAAAAATTTGCACAAAAGTTCTATAGGTCAAGCAAAACCGTACCACTAACAACTTAGGATAAAGAAAAAATATACTTAAATTTTTGAGAAGCTGTAGTCCCAGAACACAAATGAAGCCAGTGTAAGGGTGTGTGTTCACAGAGAGTAAAAGGTGGTTCCAATTGCGCGACTTGCGGCACTGATACAGCGGGGAATGCACTCTACGTTCGTTGTGAGAAACGAGAGGGCATGAAGTGTATCCCGGTAACAAATGTTCCAGTAACGTCCAGGGTGTAGTAGGAGGATAACTAGAACTGGTAGGCTACTGGCTGCGGTGAA